>OX439483.1:271091112-271093612 GCA_949320155.1 Melangyna quadrimaculata
ATGCATGAATATCCAATTCACTGGCATGGACTCAAAGGAATATGGTTCCATGGTATTCTTCAGTATATTTAGATACGAAAATTTATCCATTCTACCATCAATCCTTACCAGTGGGCCCACTCCAAACCATGAAAATGCGCCCCATACCATCAAATTTCCTCCTCCGTGTTTCACGGTCTTCACGGTATACCTTGGGTTGTAGGCTTGGCACTTTGGGCGATGAACAAATGTTTTTCCATCTGGTCCAATGCGGTTTACCTTTGTTTCATCACTCCAAAGGATTCTCTTCCAAAACTGCATGTTTTTATTTTGATGACTCTTAGCGAATGTTAAACGATCGTTGATGTTTTTTTTCGAGAGCATCGGTTTTTTTCTGCTTACACGTCCAAACAGCTCAGCATTATTAAGTCGCCTTCTAATAAGTCTGCTTGAGACGTTAACACCGTATTCTGCATTTATTTCAGCCATAATAATGCGAGATGATTTAAAAGGGTCGCACTTGCATTTCCTTGCGATCGCTCTATCCACTCGTATTGAAGTTTTGCGAGCGGATGCCTTACGCAATTTATTTTCAAAGTTTAAATTCCTATTTTCTCTAACTAAACAAATGGCATTATAAACCATTTTTCGCGAACAATTAAGTGTTTTCGCTATTTGAGAAGGATTTTTTCCTTGTCTTTGAAGGTCGAAAATAAATCTCCTTTTTTCCGGAGTACAATGAACTTTTCTACCCATTACACCTGTTAATTAAATGACAAAGAATTTTAATTAAATGACAAAGAATTAAAATAAAACACTTCTTGTCACAACTTTCGAATGCGGCATACAAAAAAATAACGGTTAAAAGATATGTGCTATTTCTGTGTCCAGCAGTGAGAGAGTAAAGAAAAACATAAATAGACAAATGCAAGAAGCTAACGAAGATTACGGTACTATTTAGAATTTGTTGTCTCCATCAGTTAATGTAGACAACAAGCGCAAAGAAAAAAATTATAAAAAGCATTCCACATAACGGAAATGCGAATCGCATGATTTTTGTCATAAGTATGCTATTTCTTTGTCCATAGCTGTAATTATTTTCTGCCAACACTTTGTCATTCATCATCATCATTTTATTGTTGTTGTTCTTCTTCTTGTTAATTTAGTTTAACACTTTTCGGCAGATCTTATTCTTTTTCTTGTTCTGATTGGAGACGTCGTTGTCGTCGTCATCTCCATTCGAGTTAGCTGCCTATGTCGTCGTTGTTGACTTTTCAAATAAATTGTTTGTTGGAGCAGCGTAAACAGCGTAAAAATAACGCAATGGTGATTTGCATATTGGTTTGGTTTAATTCAATGTGTTGTTGTTGATTGTTGATTGCGATTATGATGATGATTTTGGTTTCGAAGAAATTTACCAAAAACTTCTGAACCATTCAGAAACGATCTTTTTTAAAGAGAAAATTTGGAAAAATAAATTAGTCATAAAAAAAATAAAATAAGATTGAATAATTTAAGACAATGGCATTTCAATGTTTGTTTTGAAACCAAATGCTCCGTTAACTCACTCGATTGTGTGTCAATTTATTCTCCATACCATATGTTCGCAGGTGCGTAATGGGCATGTTTGCTGGCTACCTGTGCAGGACATAATGGACCAAATTGACTGTACTGAGTAGGGAATTGTATGTGCGCTGGCAGAGGATGCGCTGGGAGTACCTGAAAGATAAGAAGTAATTTTTTATATTTTGTGATGTGGGCTGTGGTTTTATTATGATTCAAAAATTTTATTATTTAAATTCAAAAAAGCTTCGCAGAAAAAAACCTAAGTGAATGGTAAGTCCAAATGTGACTCTATCTGACCCTTCAAAAAAAATAGTTCACTTCAAGTCCGGAGGTCTGGGATCGCTTCCCAGCCTCGTCCACCTAAAAACTAAAAAGTTTTTTTTTCAGGACTACTGCCTCTTGCGAGGAATTGACAATTCCTCCAAGATTATCACTTGTCACGAATAAGTGCTTCTCGTCTAGCCGTTCGGATTCGGCATAAAATTGTAGGTCCCTTCCATTCCTGTCGAAAGGCGCACACAGGAATGGTTGCGAGTTGTTAGTCACTAGGCCCTGGTTCTTCATGAGCCGTTGTGCCACCCAATTTATTTTTATTCTTCAAGTCCGTAAATGAATAAATTCAACAACCTGGGAACAACTAATTTTTTTTAAATAAAAAATGGGATACTTACTTGTCTATTCGATGCATTATGTGCTGGCGGCGGAACTACACGATTGTAATTCTGATATGAAGCCTGTGACACAAACACTGTCGGTCTACGGTACATATCGCCTTGGGCGTAGATCTCCTGTTGTAAGATAGCTGCTGGTTAGCCACTAATAGGCGTATTGGACTGATGCTGTTGCCGATAGACTGGTGCACCCCAAGATGGTGCAACTGTTGCAGTATTGGCAGCTGTAACTACTGCAGCAGCAGCAGATGCTGATGTCTTTGAATGCGCCATTGGTGGTGGAG
>OX439483.1:271098612-271329608 GCA_949320155.1 Melangyna quadrimaculata
GGTGGCTTAATTTATCTATTAGAGCTATTTTCTAATGTTTTTTTATAAGCAGGTTTCTTAAGCGAAGGTATTAGTTTTGTTCCTCACTTCTGTACTTTTAACAAAAAGTAGGGCAATGCAGTTAAAGGCATAAACTACATAGACCTAGTTTTTGCAAAAGTACAAAAGTAAGAAATTAAAATGTTCGCTAAAGAAACCTGCTTGCAAAAAAACATACAAAAATTGTTTTGACATAAAAATTAGCAAAGCATACATAATTTTTAATTGTTTTTTTGCAAGGAGGGGTCTTCATCATAATTATTTATTTCTCCCTTTTGTCCTTTTTGGCAGTATAAGCTCTATTTAGTTATAACAATGTTGTTAAGCTATGTATGTTGTTGATAACAATCAAAAATCGCTGGCTTTGCAGTTTGTCTGTGTAAAAGTTACAAGGCAATTAACGGAAAACGTCAGCAAAATTTCCAGCAGCTGGTTTCCCTGTGTGAAAGGGGACTAGGTGACTGAAATTATCCGTCAGAACAATTTTCGTTTGTTTTTTTTTCAGGCATTTGGCATAGTTCCGGTTTAAATACATTTACCGATTTTTCCGTATAGTTGGTGCAATGATGTGAGATTGCGAGGTAAACAAAAGTTTCAGGTTTGTTTGGGAGAATAAAGACTCCTAAAACAAAGAGAAATATTCGCTGACGACAGTTTTTTATTTGTTAAATAGCATTGTGTACCTGTCATTTTTTTGTTATCGTTGCGAATTTTTCGATACAATTTCGCTTTGATTTGGGAGAGTCTATTTGTGCTCTTCTTTTCCCCTCGATGATAATTTTTTTGGAAATATAATAGATCTGTATGTGAGCTAAAATTTCGTACAATCTGCGTACTAGGATTAAATAGAAAATTAATTTTATTTGAAAACTAAAAATAATATACCTATCTTATGTTCTTTCGAATATAAATCTTAATGCCAATTTAATTTTTATAAAAAAATAAAAAAAGGGATTTTTTTCATGATCTCCCAGCACTACGACAATCGATGATGATAGGTGGCAGTGTTTTTTAAAAGCTATATCAATAGATGTCCCTAGTTTCTATGAATGAAAATTCATTTAATTTCATATATAGAAAAGATGGCGCTAAGAATGTTACTAAATTTTGCCACTAGTCGGGAACTTTTCGCTAGTCTCGCTTCATATAGGGGGAATTATTTAAATTTGAATTTTGTATGGGAGGGACAATCAGTTAGCAGTCCAGATATTCCTAAGTCAATGGGTAGGTACCTACATCTGAAGGTGATACCCATACGTTGTGCATAGGGTAGGTGCGTTGTGCAGGTTATGTGTAATACATTTATAACATTTGAGTGGATACATTTATCCGAATTGAGCGATCGGCTACGCAACATGCTTTCACACAAGGAAACTGAGTTGCCGGCAACTGGGAGTTTGATGACGAGAAGGGCGTAAGGGAGAGAAAAAAAATCTCCCCTCTCGCCCTTCTCGCCGACAAACTTGCTAGTTTCTGGCAACTCAGTTTCCTTGTGCAACTGGATACGTTTTGGATAGGTAGGTACCTACATCTGAAGGTGATATCCATACGTTGTGCATAGGGTAGGTGCTTTGTGCAGGTTATGTGTAATACATTTATAACATTTGAGTGGATACATTTATCCGAATGTGAGCGATCGGCTACGCAACATGCTTTCACACAAGGAAACTGAGTTGCCGGCAACTGGGAGTTTGATGACGGGAAGGGCGTAAGGGAGAGAAAAAAAATCTCCCCTCTCGCCCTTCTCGCCGACAAACTTGCTAGTTTCTGGCAACTCAGTTTCCTTGTGCAACCGGATACGTTTTGGATAGGTAGGTACCTACATCTGAAGGTGATATCCATACGTTGTGCATAGGGTAGGTGCTTTGTGCAGGTTATGTGTAATACATTTATAACATTTGAGTGGATACATTTATCCGAATGTGAGCGATCGGCTACGCAACATGCTTTCACACAAGGAAACTGAGTTGCCGGCAACTGGGTGTTTGAAGACGAGAAGGGCGTAAGGGAGAGAAAAAAAATCTCCCCTCTCGCCCTTCTCGCCGACAAACTTGCTAGTTTCTGGCAACTCAGTTTCCTTGTGAGAAAGCGGTCAAAAAGTTGTTCTTTATTACTGTTTTAGCTAAACTGCGACTATGCTTATCAGTTATTCCACAGTTATCGTGTAAATTCAGCAAAAATTTCAAAACTTATTTAGCTTTAGCAGTGTTTTCGCTTAAAAGTGATTTCAGAGTCATCTTGTAAATTCAACAAAAAGTTTTTCTTTATTACTAACTTAGCTTAACTGCGATTCTGTTTATTAGTTATTGCAGAGTTAAGGCTCTCCCAAACCAATTCGGAACATTCGTTGCGGCGAAGAAACATTCGCATGTCAAAATTTATTTACTTGGTGATATATGAGAGTGCCCACACCAACGCGGTGGAGAAACATATGAAATAATTTTGACTGACGAATGTTTCTTCGCCGCAACGAATGTTTCGCATTGGTTTGGGAGAGTCCTTATCGTGTAAATTCGCCAAAAACTTCAGTAATGATTTTGCATTAGAGTGATTTCGCTTATTAGTGATTTCAGAGTCATCGTGTAAATTCAACAAAAAGTTGTTCTTTATTACTGATTTAGCTAAAATGCGACTATGCTTATCAGTTATTGCAGAGTTATCGCGTAAATTCACCAAAAATTTCAATACAGATTTAGCTTAACAGTGATTTCGTTTAATAATAATTTCAGAGTCATCGTGTAAATTCAACAAAAAGTTGTTCTTTATTACTGATTTATCTTAACTGCGACTCTGCTTATTAGTTATTGCAGAGTTATAGCGTACATTCACCAAAAATTTCAATACTGATTAAGCTTAACAGCGATTTCGATTATTAGTGATTCCGTAGTCATCGCGTTGTCGCGTAAATTCACCAAAAATGTAAATACTGACTTTGCTTAACAGTGATTTCACTTATTAGTGATTTCAGAGTCATCGCCTAAATTCAACAAAAAGTTGCAGTTTTTGACTACGTAAGGAGAAGGACAAAAATCTCCCCTCACACCCTTCTCGACTACAAACTAGATACTCTCTCGCAATTCAGTTGCCTTGTGTGAAAGTGGTCTAACACGCCGACTCCACAGGCCATACGAAGTCAGAAACAACTACTTTTTGTTGAATTTACACGATGACTCTGAAATCACTATTAAGCGAAATCACTGTTAAACAGCATCAGTATTAAAATTTTTGTTGAATTTACAAAATAAAGGCTTAACTACATAGGCCTTCTTTTGTACAAAAGTACTAAATTGCGAAATAAATATCTTCTGAAAACTCCTGCTTGCAAAAAAAAAAAACAATTGAAAATTACAAAATAACTCTGCAATAGCTTCTTAGCAGAATCGCAGCTAAGCAAACTCCGTAATAAACAAAAACTTTTTGTTGAACTTACACGATGACTCTGAAATCACTTATTAGCGAAATCACTGCTAAGCTCAGTCTATATTAAAATTTATGTGAATTTACGCAAAAACATCGGCAATAACTAATAAGAAAATCACAGTAAAGCAAAATCAGTTATAAAAAACAACTTTTCGTTGAATTTACACCATGACTCTAAAATCGTAAATAAGCGAAATCACTGTTAAGCAAAATCAGTATTGAAATTTTGGGCGAATTTACGCGATAACTCTGGAATAACGAATAAGGAGAATCACTGCTAAGCAAAATCAGTAATAAACAAAAACTTTTTATTTAATTTCGCGATGACTCTTAAAATCACTAATAAGCGAAATCACTGTTAAGCTAAATCAGTATTGAAATTTGTGGCGATTTTACGCGATAAGTCTGCAATAACTAATGAGTAGAATCGCAGTTAAGCTAAATCAGTAATAAAGCACAACTTTTTGTTGAATTTACACGATGACTCTGGAATCACTAATAAACGAAATCTCTGTTAAGCTAAATCAGTTTTGAAATATTTGGTGAATTAACGCGATAACTCTGCAATAACTAATAAGCAAAATCGCAGTTAAGCTAAATCAGTAATAAAGAACAACTTTTTGTTGAATTTACACGATGACTCTGGAATCACTTATAACTGAAATCACTGTTAAGCTAAATCAGCATTGACATTTTTGGAGAATTTACGCTATAACTCTGCAATAATTAACAAGCAGAATCACAGCTAAGCTAAATCAGTAATGAAGAACAACTTTTTGTTGAATTTACACGATAACTCTGGAATCACTAATAAGCGAAATCACTGTTAAGCAAAACCATTGAAAGTTTTTGCGAATTCACGCGATAACTCTGCAATGACTAATAAGCAAAATCACTGCTAAGCAAAATCAGTAATAAACAAAAACTTTTTATTGAATTTCGCGATGACTCTATTAATCACTAATAAGTGAAATCACTGTTGAGCAAAACCAGTATTGAAATTTTTGGCGAACTTAAGTCTTAACTACATAGACCTACTTTTGTACAAAAGTACAAAAGTGAGAAATTAAAATGCTCGCTTAAGAAACATGCTTGCAAAAAAATATACGAAAATTGTTCTGACATATAAATTAAATCACCATGCACAATTTTCCATTGTTTTTTTGCAAGCAGGTGTCTTCAGAATAGATATTTATTTCTCACTTTTGTACAAAAGTAGGCCTATGTAGTTACGCCTTTACGCGATAACTCTGCAATAAATAATAAGCAGAATCACTGCTAAGCAAAATCAGAAATAAACAAAAACTTTTTATTGAATTTCGCGATGACTCTAAAAATCACTTATAAGCGAAATCACTGTTAAGCTAAATCAGTATTGAAATTTTTGGTGAATTTACGCGATAACTCTGCAAAAACTAATAAGCAGAGTCGCAGTTAGGCTAAATCAGTAATAGAGAGCAACTTTTTGTTGAATTTACACGATGAATCTGAAATCACTTACCTATAAGCGAAATCACTGCTAAGCAAAGTCTATATTGAAATTTTTGCTGAATTTACGCGAAAATTTGGCAACTACTTATAAGCAAAATCGAAGTTAAGCAAAATCAGTAATAAGCAACAACTTTTTGTTGAATTTACACGGTGACTCTGAAATCACTAATAAGCGAAATCACTGTTTAGCTAAATCAGTATTGAAATTTTTGGTGAATTTACGCGATAACTCTGCAATAACTAATAAGCAGAGTCCCAGTCAAGCTAAATCAGTAATAGAGAGCAACTTTTTGTTGAATTTACATGATGAATCTGAAATCACTTACCTATAAGCAAAATCACTGCTAAGCAAAGTCTATATTGAAATTTTTGGCGAAGTTACGCGATAACTCTGCAATAACTAATAAGCAGAATTGCAGTTAAGCTAAATCAGTAATAAAGAACTACTTTTTGTTGAATTTACACGATGAATCTGGAATCACTAATAAACGAAATCACTGTTAAGCTAAATCAGTATTGAAATTTTTGGTGAATTTACGCGATAACTCTGCAATAACTAATAAGCAGAATCGCAGTTTAGCTAAATCAGTAATATTGAACAACTTTTTGTTGAATTTACATGATGACTCTGGAATCACTAATAAACGAAACCACTGTTAAGCTAAATCAGTATTGAAATTTTTGGTGAATTTACGCGATAACTCTTAAATAACTGATAAGCAGAGTCGCAGTTAATCTAAATCAGTAACAAAGAACAACTTTTTGTTGAATTTACACGTCGACTCTGAAATTACTAATAAGCGAAATCACTGTTAAGCAAAACATTATGAAATTTTTGGCGAATTAACGAGATAACTCTGCAATAACTAATACGCAGAATCACACTTCAGCTAAATCAGTAATAATGAACAATTTTTTGTTGAATTTACACGATGACTCTGGAATCACTAATAAACGAAATCACTGTTTAGCTATATCAGTATGGAAATTATTGGTGAATTTACGCGATCACTCTGCAATAACTTATAAGCAGAGTCGCAGTTAAGCTACATCAGTAATAAAGAACAACTTTGTATGAAATTTACACGATGACTCTGAAATTAAGCGAAATCACTGTTAAGGTTCGACCGCACATAACTGCAGCGGATCTACACTTTACGACGTGGCAAAACATTATAAGTATGAAATTGTATGAGCTATATCGCACTAAGCGGCAACTGAACTTCATAAAATTTCATACAAATTATTTTGAATCGCATTTCCGCTGCAGTGCAGTTGAGCCTAGTGCGGTCTAACCTTTAAGCAAAGTCAGTATTTAAATTTTTGGCGAATTTACACGATCACTCTGCAATAACTAATAAGTAGAATCACTGCTAAGCAAATTCAGTAATAAACAAAAACTTTTTATTGAATTTACACGATTACTCTGAAATCACTTATAAGCGAAATCACTGTTAAGGTAAATCAGTATTTAAATTTTTGGTGAAATTACGCAATAACTAATAAGCATAGTCGCAGTTAAGCTAAATCATTAATAAAGAACAACTTTTTGTTGAAGTTATACGATGACTCTGAAATCACTTATAAGCGAAATCACTGTTAAGGTAAATCAGTATTGAAATTTTTGGTGAAATTACGCGATAACTCTGCAATAACTAATAAGCAAAGTCGCAGTTAAGCTAAATCAGTAATAAAGAACAACTTTTTGTTGAATTTACACGGTGACTCTGGAATCACTAATAAGCGAAATCACTGTTAAGCAAAACCAGTATTGAAATTTTTGGTGAATTTACGCGATAACTCCAGAATTACTTATAAGCAGAATCGCAGTTAAGCTAAATCAGTAAAAAAGAACAATTTTTTGTTGTATTAACACAACGACTCTGGAATCACTAATAAGCGAAATCACTGTTAAGCTAAATCAGTATTGAATTTTTTGTTGAATTTACGCTATAACTCTGCAATAATTAATAAGCAGAATCGCAGTTAAGCTAAATCAGTTATTAAGAACAAGTTTTTGTTGAATTTACAAGATGACTCTGGAATCACTTATAAGCAAAATCACTGTTAATCTAAATCAGTAATGAAATTTTTGGTGAATTTAAGCAATAACTCTACAATAACTAATAAGCATAGTCGCAGTTAAGCTAAATCAGTAATAAAGAACAACTTTTTGTTGAATTTACACGATGACTCTGAGATCACTTATAAGCGAAATCACTGTTAAGCAAAATCAGTATTAAATTTTTTGCTGATTTTACAAAATAACTCTGCAATAGCTACTTAGCAGAAGCGCAGCTAAGCGAAATCAGTAATAAACAAAAAACTTTTTGCTGAATTTACAGATGACTCTGAAATCACTTATAAGCGAAATCACTGCTAAGCAAAGCCTATATTAAAATTTTTGTGAATTTACGCGATAACTTTGCATAACTAATAAGCAGAATCGCAGTTAAGCTAAATCAGTAACAAAGAATAACTTTTTGTTGAATTAACGTAATGACTCTCAAATCAGTTATAAACGAAATCACTGTTAGGCTAAATCAGTTTTTTTTTTTTTTTTTTTTTTTTTTTTTTTATACTTGTCGCGCACTCAAGGGGTTATTAATACCCTTAACATGTAAAACACAGTGCGAGCGTTAGGAAAATAGGATAGGGTTAAAAAGGAGATACCGATGCACATTGGTTTTGAATTTCTGAATATCATAATGATAGGGAAAAATAGAGTAAGGTATAACATTCCACATTCGTGTTGTGCGGCTAAAAAAAGAATCCCTATACTTGACAGTACGTCCGAAATTGGGCTCAAGGGTAAACTGATGAGCATTGCTAGAAGCGCGAGTATTGCGGTTAAATTGTTTAAGGGGAGGAATGCAACTAGCTATTTCACTGGAACACTGTTTGTTAAAGTAGCGATAAAATAAGACAAGACATGTAACATTACGTCGGTGCTCTAGAGATGTAAATGTTTCCGTTATGGTTTTGTCACCTATCATTTTTAAAGCTTTTTTCTGTATACTGTCCAACAGACTCAAGTATGTTGAAGGAGCACCTGCCCAGATATGCGAATTGTACTCAAGTTTTGGACGGATGTACGCCTTATAGATCGTAGCCAGCTCAGAAGAGGAAAAAAATTTCTTGCATCGCCTAAGGAACCCCAAACATTTCGCAGCGTTTTTAGCGACGTCGAATATGTGTTCATTCCACAAAAGGTGGTCTGTGACGCGCATGCCGAGGACCGAAAGCTGTTCAGTTTCCTCAATGCAAGTGCCACTCATGGAAGCGGCAAGGGAGGTGGGTTTTGCTTTAACGACAGGAGACAGCATTGAGTTTTAGAAGCATTAAATTCTACGCGGTTTTGTATTCCCCAATGGACAATGCTGTCGAGATCAGAATTTAATGAGCTTATCATACGCTGCCGTTCAAGTTCCACATCCGAAGGACATGGATGTGAATCTGGAATCGAATATGAGAAGCTGAGGGTACTGTCGTCAGCGAAACAGTTTAGTGGATTAGAAGTTTCAGACAAAAGATCATTTATGAATATAAGGAAGAGAGTCGGCGACAAAACGGAGCCCTGGGGCACGCCAGCATTTATTTTGGTGAACTTCAGACTTGAAACCGTCCAAAACAACTTGTATTGAATGGTCCGAAAGGTAATTTCTAATCCAACGAAGAAGAGATTCATCAATACCAAATGCACGCATTTTCGATAAAAGAGCTTGGTGCCAAACTCTATCAAATGCTTTTGAAATATCAAGCGCAATAATCTTACTTTCTCCAAAACGATGTAAAGATTTGTGCCACTGTTCGGTGAGATATACCATCAGATTACCAGTGGACCTATTGCTACGAAAGCCGTACTGTATTGAAGTATTGAAACTTTTGTTGAAATAACGTAAAAACTCTGCAATAACTAATAAGTAAAATAGCAGTTTAGCAAAATCAGTAATAAAAAACAACTTTTTGTTAAATTTATACGATGACTCTGAAATCACTTATAACCAAATCAGTATTGAAATTTTTGGTGAATTTAAGCAATAACTCTACAATAACTAATAAGCATAGTCGCAGTTAAGCTAAATCAGTAATAAAGAACAACTTTTTGTTGAATTTACACGATGACTCTGAGATCACTTATAAGCGAAATCACTGTTAAGCAAAATCAGTATTAAATTTTTTGCTGATTTTACAAAATAACTCTGCAATAGCTACTTAGCAGAAGCGCAGCTAAGCGAAATCAGTAATAAACAAAAAACTTTTTGTTGAATTTACAGATGACTCTGAAATCACTTATAAGCGAAATCACTGCTAAGCAAAGTCTATATTGAAATTTTTGACGAAGTTACGCGATAACTCTGCAATAACTAATAAGCAGAATTGCAGTTAAGCTAAATCAGTAATAAAGAACAACTTTTTGTGGAATTTACACGATGAATCTGGAATCACTAATAAACGAAATCACTGTTAAGCTAAATCAGTATTGAAATTTTTGGTGAATTTACGCGATAACTCTGCAATAACTAATAAGCAGAATCGCAGTTTAGCTAAATCAGTAATATTGAACAACTTTTTGTTGAATTTACATGATGGCTCTGGAATCACTAATAAACGAAACCACTGTTAAGCTAAATCAGTATTGAAATTTTTGGTGAATTTACGCGATAACTCTTAAATAACTGATAAGCAGAGTCGCAGTTAATCTAAATCAGTAATAAAGAACAACTTTTTGTTGAATTTACACGTCGACTCTGAAATTACTAATAAGCGAAATTACTGTTAAGCAAAACATTATGAAATTTTTGGCGAATTAACGAGATAACTCTGCAATAACTAATACGCAGAATCACACTTCAGCTAAATCAGTAATAATGAACAATTTTTTGTTGAATTTACACGATGACTTTGGAATCACTAATAAACGAAATCACTGTTTAGCTATATCAGTATGGAAATTATTGGGGAATTTACGCGATCACTCTGCAATAACTTATAAGCAGAGTCGCAGTTAAGCTACATCAGTAATAAAGAACAACTTTGTATGAAATTTACACGATGACTCTGAAATTACTAATAAGCGAAATCACTGTTAAGGTTCGACCGCACATACCTGCAGCGGATCTACACTTCACGACGTGGCAAAACATTATAAGTATGAAATTGTATGAGCTATATCGCACTAAGCGGCAACTGAACTTCATTAAATTTCATACAAATAATTTTGAATCGCATTTCCGCTGCAGTGCAGTTGAGCCTAGTGCGGTCTAACCTTTAAGCAAAGTCAGTATTTAAATTTTTGGCGAATTTGCACGATCACTCTGCAATAACTAATAAGTAGAATCACTGCTAAGCAAATTCAGTAATAAACAAAAACTTTTTATTGAATTTACACGAATACTCTGAAATCACTTATAAGCGAAGTCACTGTTAAGGTAAATCAGTATTGAAATTTTTGGTGAAATTACGCAATAACTAATAAGCATAGTCGCAGTTAAGCTAAATCATTAATAAAGAACAACTTTTTGTTGAAGTTATACGATGACTCTGAAATCACTTATAAGCGAAATCACTGTTAAGGTAAATCAGTATTGAAATTTTTGGTGAAATTACGCGATAACTCTGCAATAACTAATAAGCATAGTCGCAGTTAAGCTAAATCAGTAATAAAGAACAACTTTTTGTTGAATTTACACGGTGACTCTGGAATCACTAATAAGCGAAATCACTGTTAAGCAAAACCAGTATTGAAATTTTTGGTGAATTTACGCGATAACTCCAGAATTACTTATACGCAGAATCGCAGTTAAGCTAAATCAGTAAAAAAGAACAATTTTTTGTTGTATTAACACAACGACTCTGGAATCACTAATAAGCGAAATCACTGTTAAGCTAAATCAGTATTGAATTTTTTGTTGAATTTACGCTATAACTCTGCAATAATTAATAAGCAGAATCGCAGTTAAGCTAAATCAGTTATTAAGAACAAGTTTTTGTTGAATTTACAAGATGACTCTGGAATCACTTATAAGCAAAATCACTGTTAATCTAAATCAGTATTGAAATTTTTGGTGAATTTAAGCAATAACTCTACAATAACTAATAAGCATAGTCGCAGTTAAGCTAAATCAGTAATAAAGAACAACTTTTTGTTGAATTTACACGATGACTCTGAGATCACTTATAAGCGAAATCACTGTTAAGCAAAATCAGTATTAAATTTTTTGCTGATTTTACAAAATAACTCTGCAATAGCTACTTAGCAGAAGCGCAGCTAAGCGAAATCAGTAATAAACAAAAAACTTTTTGTTGAATTTACAGATGACTCTGAAATCACTTATAAGCGAAATCACTGCTAAGCAAAGCCTATATTAAAATTTTTGTGAATTTACGCGATAACTTTGCATAACTAATAAGCAGAATCGCAGTTAAGCTAAATCAGTAACAAAGAATAACTTTTTGTTGAATTTACGTAATGACTCTCAAATCAGTTATAAACGAAATCACTGTTAAGCTAAATCAGTTTTTTTTTTTTTTTTTTTTTTTTTATACTTGTCGCGCACTCAAGGGGTTATTAATACCCTTAACATGTAAAACACAGTACGAGCGTTAGGAAAATAGGATAGGGTTAAAAAGGAGATACCGATGCACATTGGTTTTGAATTTCTGAATATCATAATGATAGGGAAAAATAGAGTAAGGTATAACATTCCACATTCGTGTTGTGCGGCTAAAAAAAGAATCCCTATACTTGACAGTACGTCCGAAATTGGGCTCAAGGGTAAACTGATGAGCATTCCTAGAAGCGCGAGTATTGCGGTTAAATTGTTAAAGGGGAGGAATGCAACTAGCTATTTCACTGGAACACTGTTTGTTAAAGTAGCGATAAAATAAGGCAAGACATGTAACATTACGTCGGTGCTCTAGAGATGTAAATGTTTCCGTTATGGTTTTGTCACCTATCATTTTTAAAGCTTTTTTCTGTATACTGTCCAACAGACTCAAGTATGTTGAAGGAGCCCAGATATGCGAATTGTACTCAAGTTTTGGACGGATGTACGCCTTATAGATCGTAGCCAGCTCAGAAGAGGAAAAAAATTTCTTGCATCGCCTAAGGAACCCCAAACATTTCGCAGCGTTTTTAGCGACGTCGAATATGTGTTCATTCCACAAAAGGTGGTCTGTGACGCGCATGCCGAGGACCGAAAGCTGTTCAGTTTCCTCAATGCAAGTGCCACTCATGGAAAGCGGCAAGGGAGGTGGGTTTTGCTTTAGCGACAGGAGACAGCATTGAGTTTTAGAAGCATTAAATTCTACGCGGTTTTGTATTCCCCAATGGACAATGCTGTCGAGATCAGAATTTAATGAGCTTATCATACGCTGCCGTTCAAGTTCCACATCCGAAGGACATGGATGTGAATTTGGAATCGAATATGAGAAGCTGAGGGTACTGTCGTCAGCGAAACAGTTTAGTGGATTAGAAGTTTCAGACAAAAGATCATTTATGAATATAAGGAAGAGAGTCGGAGACAAAACGGAGCCCTGGGGCACGCCAGCATTTATTTTGGTGAACTTCAGACTTGAAACCGTCCAAAACAACTTGTATTGAATGGTCCGAAAGGTAATTTCTAATCCAACGAAGAAGAGATTCATCAATACCAAATGCACGCATTTTCGATAAAAGAGCTTGGTGCCAAACTCTATCAAATGCTTTTGAAATATCAAGCGCAATAATCTTACTGTCTCCAAAACGATGTAAGGATTTGTGCCACTGTTCGGTGAGATATACCATCAGATTACCAGTGGACCTATTGCTACGAAAGCCGTACTGTATTGAAGTATTGAAACTTTTATTGAAATAACGTAAAAACTCTGCAACAACTAATAAGTAAAATAGCAGTTTAGCAAAATCAGTAATAAAAAACAACTTTTTGTTAAATTTATACGATGACTCTGAAATCACTTATAACCAAATTAGTATTGTAACTTTTGTAGAATTTATGAGAAAACCCTGCAAACTAGACTTTGTTGGTGACTTAACGTGATGACTCTTAAATAATAAGAAGAATAATCAGAGACAAGCAAAATTAGTAATAAAAAACAGCTGAAATCACTGATAAGCGAAAGCACAGTTCAGAAAAATCATAAATTAGATAAAAAAAAAATTTCTCGATCTTTCAAGTTTCCAGGACAATTTCGATTTCTTAACTGTTATTTCAGTAACAGGTATTTTTAACAGGTATTGGAAAGTAGCAATAACAGTTAGTAACAGTTGCCGATAACTAGCAGTTTGGCCCATCCCTAGTTTTGGTACGGAAATCATTAAATTGAGATAGGTAAGTGTTTGATACAGAAAATAAAAACAAATTTCTTGTCTATGGCTTATACCTAGGTAATTTGTTTGTTTGATTTTCAGGTTAGTAGGTAGGTAGGTAGGTATGTACCTAGTTATACCTAGGTACCTACCCACATTATGAAGGTTCATTTACGTTGACTGTTAATTAATAATACTGTTGCGAGGCAAGAGGAATCACTGGATGGTTGGTGATGTGGTAGGGTACGAAAAATAAGGAAAGGTTAGGAATTTGAAAAAGGAAGAGATCCGAGAATGATAAGAGTGGTAAGTTCCGGGGAACGCGGCCTGCTTGTGAAGCTCGACATTGGCTTGCCGGAATAGGGGGGATCTTGCCCCCGAAACTTAACCTCACCTGCAAACAAATAATCATAAATCAGGCCAATAACAACGTGAGACAAATTTTTTTCTCGAAAGGACTATCATTAAACTCTGAAAAAGGCCTAGACTATGAAACAATTCCCTACCTTCTAAGAGCTCTATGGAGGTCGTTTTTATCATAAAAGGAACGAATTAACAGATCAACAGTTAAACATTAGATAGGCCTTGAAAAAGCAATCACCTTCACTTACAAAGGGAATTCAATGAACATAAGAAAAATCAAAATTTAGAAAATATATATAATATAAGATGATAACAGCAATAGTTAATATAAGAAAAACTATGTTAAATAACAAAATAAATATAAAACAAAATAATAAGAAAAAGAAAGTATATTATAATATAGCTAAAAGGATAATATGTTTGATGAAAAAAACTTCACGTCTCGTAATCTTAACAAAATAAAACAAAATATACATTAAACTGGAACAAAACAGCGACCAGGATCACCGATTGAAAGGAATTAGTTGGACGTGAGAAATCTTTTAATAAGGGTAAGTTTAAATAGTTTCAGTAGGAACTTTGCTTTTTTTAATTTATAACTGATATCTTAACGTTTTGAGTTTTCTTCAAATTCACCTGATATCCTACTGGAGAGGGCGTTCTGGGGATGGAATCCGTGATCCAAGAGTGCTGATCGGTATTGCCGCACATAACATTAAGTCGTCTCCTTGTGAGGATTCAAATACACAAACCACGAAATACGGGACTTATACACCAACAACCATTCACACAAATTATGGCTAACTGGCTGCCAATAGATTCTCAACAAGGATCGTCCAACAATAGCACCAGATATAATTTATATACAGCCAACAACAATATACGAAATAAATTTGTGTGGCGGTCCAGCGCTCCGCTGGCCAGCTGGAACCGCCAGAGTTTCCAAAATGTGGTGATAAAAGATAACCTGTATAAATTCCTATTAGCACTTATTTCCTCATTAAAATTTTCTTCTTCAGAAATGAACTCACCTCACACACTCGTTTTATTTGCTTTAAAAAAATGTTGTATCTCAAGTTTCTACCGATGATTATCAATTTTCGGACTTGCACTTCGTAATTCTACAATTTTATAATAGACGATGAGAATTATAAATTCATTTTAATTTATGCCAAAAAAAATCATATTCAAAATATGTATATTCACCACTACACTTTTTGCATACATTTTGTAATAATTTAAAGAAAATTAATACCTATTTCATCAAAAAAAATTAAGTGTAGCCCGAACTCAAATCACGTCAGTTCGTGTTTAATAAACTTTGCATATGTTCATGCCATATGACGTTTCAATTTATTCCAACCAAATTCGGTACTTTGAACACGCCACTTCTTTTTTTTTTCTATTAAATTTCCCCTCTTACACAGATAACGTCATACGGTTTAACATACCCGCTAGTCTTCTTTTTGTTTTGTTTTATACTTAAATTAGTTTTTTTTCTCCGTA
Source organism: Melangyna quadrimaculata (assembly GCA_949320155.1). NCBI lineage: Eukaryota > Metazoa > Arthropoda > Insecta > Diptera > Syrphidae > Melangyna > Melangyna quadrimaculata. The sequence goes on from OX439483.1 coordinate 271,113,743, forward strand.
TGTGTCTGTGTAGTGGGAGATCTCAATTCGCCTCAAGAATTGACATTCCGAAACAAAAATTGAAGCTCTCCGCCATTTTCCAAAAGTCATTTCAGGTTTCAAGTACTCTTGAACACATGGCGGTAAAAAAAACTTAATCATCCGTTCAAACAGTGTTTATGGTGAAAAGTTTCGTCGAACCCAGTTTGCTTTTCCGCGAATTATTCTGAATTTATTGTCAGTAAAAAGATCCACGTCAAACAACCCTAACTCCCCTGAAACCCAACATTCCACCATACCAAAACTCACCACACCCAAAACATAGGTGCAAACACCACAACTCTAAATTCATTTTTGGTATCTTTTCCCGGCTATATCATATTCCTGCCGTTGTCGAGATTAATAAACCGATGTAACGATTTGACGTCCATAGAACCGCTGGATTAACATGTATCTTCGTCTGCAAATATGAAGAAAAGTGGAGCGGGACAGATGCATGCCAGAAACTTGAGCGTGTGAAAGAGAACCATCAAGAACCGTCTTCATGTCTGCATTATAGCACTAGCTATAATCTGCAAGTACGAAATTCTCCTGCAGTTTGGTGTTCCCTCTCTATCCAACAAGTGCAAATTTTAATTGTGCATCCCTTTTTTTTGCAAAAGTCAGACGGAGATACATGTAAATCCACCATTACGCAATGACTCAAAAACCTTTCCTTGTCTCCTTTTATCAACAAACGTCAATTTCCTTCTAAAATACCTAAATTAATGAAATAAATACCTAAATAAATAAATAAAACAGCTTATGACACACAATTTTCGTAAACGTTTGTATCCACAAGTGAAATGTCAAAAACAACCAATCCGTCCGATATCCTATACGGATACTAATATGTCAAGATGGGCTGTCGCATAAGCTTTCGATCGCGACCATTGTTCTCTCTACTTCGGAAAAATAATCTTTGGTTCTTCATCGGCTAGAATGCTGAACGCGACCATTTTCTTGTTTATCTTTATTATTTCAGCAACAACCATAGCACCAGCAGTATGAACAGAAAATTAAATAAGTATTTTAATTTATTAATTGTGTTTATGAATCTTTGTATTACTAATCTTTTCATTTACTTATAGCTTCCCATCCAATTACATGGAGTAGCAGGACGGCCGCAACAAATTGTGCTCGTCTGTCGGATACACTCCGACAGATGAATAAAACAAAGGACGCTGGGTGTTCCTCTGGCCTACCTAGTTGTAGGTGGGGAGTCAACCCATGCCATCGAAGCCGGGCAGCCAAAATACGGCCAAGGCCAAGTAAGTCCCGTTGTTGGTGTGATGGGACGCCGTGTAACAAAAAGGTAAGTACATATTAGTACCTACAAAATAAAATTTGGTTATGTTTGTTTTTTTTTCTTTTTCCATTCGTTTAGGATTTTGGGGTAGCCGAACAAAACAAAAGGAGTATTCATGTAAACGCAGAACATTTATGGCAACCGTACAAACGGGGATTTCTTATCGGTAGAAATTAACTGTCCACATTTTTATAGGAAAAATATTCTGCAAAAAGAATTTTATCTCCAAATTAGAAGCGGAAAGCGTAGAAATTAACTATATACGCTGCGATGAGCCGAGTGTGATGTTTAATTTGGTGATTTTCCAAATTTACGCAAGTGCTATTAAGATTTCTTGACTCTTAAAGACAAACCCATTAGCAAGGGATTGCACAACGAGCCGGTTTGCTGTAATTTTTTTTCTTTCGAATTTCTTACAAAGGTGGGTATTTATCTATTTGGTAGATTTTCATTTTTTTTTCTAATAACATTATTTTCTTTTTTTATTCCAGATTCACCTTGAGCAAACTACTTCGATAAGCCAAAACATCGGCAGTAGCACCGGACCTCTTCTAACGCACACTACACCCCGCACCCACGCAAGGCAGGATTCCTTGACATGGATGTCTCTGGTGAGCGTTTGTTAGATTATTCGAAAATTTACTTTTTGATAATAAATAAATTAAGTTAACAAATAAAACAAATAAGTTAATAAATAAATAAAAGAAATCATGCAAACTAAAGAAATAATAAAAAAAATATCACAGTACCTACTAACTAACTAAAATTTTTTTGTTTGTTTGTAAATATCATAGTAGTTTTAAATCATTACGGATATGCTTATTAATATCACAGATGTTATTGAATAAGTTTATTAGTAAATAAATAGATTTTAATAAATCAATTAAATAAATAATATCAAGGAAATAGTTAAAATAAGTAGTTAAATCAAAGAATAAATAAATAATTACTAACAAAAAAAAAATAAATTAGTTTGTTTTTACTAGGAAAGTTTTCAGGTACTTTGTGACGAATCCTAAACAGTGTGTAATTAAAACAAAAATCAGGTACTATCACAGTTGGATTATTTAGACTTTCGGTATCACCGTTGAACCACGTTTTTTTTTTTTTTTTTTATTAATCCCAACAAAGACTTGGATGTACTTGAGCATGCAATTAATAACAATTAACATACAAATATAACAATGATAATTCAAATAATTAATCAAATTATTATCAATTTCAATAAATTATCAACGAATATAAACCATTACTTTCAGGTACTGTGCGTGAATTATAATTTTATCAGTGTTTGTTCTCAAGTGATATCGATTAGGTACTAGGTGTTTTTCATTATTTGGGTTATCAAAATCCGAAGAATTTTCTTTGTTTTTGGTTAAACAACTACTAGGAAGGTACCTACGCGTGACAATACAGCCTTAGTTAATTAAGCTATTCTTTCGGGATTCTCTATGATTGGAGTCGGAGGCGGTTTCAATTGCGGTTGCTTTTCGGTTTATATATTTTTTTTTTCTGTAAACAATTCAGAGGTGGTGTAAAACTAAGTTTTGTGAACGGACAGCTTATGAATTCGATGGTTATAACGTGCGACACATAATGTCTGAACTGGTTTCGTTTAATTTAAAGAGTTTTTGTAGTATAGCTTCAGCTGACGCCTACTGTTTTATATCTTTTGCATGAAATATGCCAATTTTCTTGCCGGTTAGATTCTCCAGTTCATACATTTGTCGTCCTACTTGTTTGATTACACGACACTTTACATATTTAGGGCATAATTTCGCAGACAGGTTTTTGGACGAATCGTTTAAAATAAAGTTCCTTCGATAGACTTCCTGCCCGGCCAGGTATCGAACGATTCGTGTGCGGGTGTTATGTGTCTTTGCAGATCGTTCATTAGATTTTAGAAGGTTTTCGCGAATTCTCTTGCGAATGCACTCCAAACGATCACGGCGAGGAAGAATCGACAACTCGCTGTCGCCAACCGCGTTTAACTTTAGTGCCAGTTCATAACTGCTACCATGCATTATCATGTTTGTACCGAAGAACGCATAATAAGGAGATACGCCGGTAGAGCTATGAACTGCACTCCTCAGGGCACAAGCAATATCGTTCAAATGGTAATCCCAATCTCGTTGGTCTGTCTTGAGATAAGAACGGATTGCTGCCAACAACGTGCGGTTGACCCTCTCCGATGCGTTCAATTGGGGTGCATAGTTCACGGTCCTTAAGTGTCGAATTCCGTATTTTTGCAACACATTTTGAAATTCCTTCGCCAGGAATTGCTTCCCGTTGTCCGAATGAATTATCCGTGGCACACCGAACATGCTAAACACCTTCAGTTGTAGGAACTTTATAACACTTAACGTGTTAGCGTTTTTCAGAGCCTTTAAAAACACAAACTTGGACATGTGTAGCACAACAAACACATACGCATTTCCCGATTTCGATCGGAGATAAGGATCCAAAAAATCTATAAACAGTTTTTCAAACGGGCGATCAGAGCAGTAGGAATGGACAATAGGAGGACGTGAGACCTGATTGAACGCTTTACATTCCTTACAAATAGAACAATTAGTTACATATTCGCGTACTTGCACTGTCATATTCGGCCAATGTAAATATTGTCGGATTCTATGTAGGGTCTTAGCAATACCTCCGTGGGCGACGTTTGGAGGATTGTGAGCTTTTTTAATTATATCTTCTGTAAGACCCGCCGGCACCCACAAAAGCCAAGTATGCTCTTGCATTGGTTCTTCACCTGCACTTCTAAAAGCGCGCTTATAGACAAAACCATCTTCGGTCTTGAGATCAGGAAGTTCATCAGAGTGATCATTTATAGTTTTTATCAAACTCACATACTCATCCGAGCGAAATTCAGGGCAGTCCAAGTCGATAAGTGGGGCAACTTCTTCAATGGTCAGAGAATCGACGTGTACCCGAGAAAAAGTATCCGGAACGACATTCAGACTGCCTTTTCGATGCTGTATGTCGAAAACATAAGACTGCAACAGCAAACTCCATCTGGCTAACTTACCACTCAGATCCTTCATGATCATTAGCCAGCGGAGACTAGAGTGATCTGTAATTACGGTAAAGTCCATGCCTTCGACATACGGCCTGAACTTTTGTACAGCCATCACCGCAGCCATGCACTCCTTCTCGGTAACACTGTAGTTTCTCTGACTTTTATTGAATTTCTGTGAGAAGAATGCAATCGGGACCTCTTCGTCCTCTGAGTTTTTCTGAAAAAGAACTGCACCGATTCCCGCATCCAAAGCATCACACTGGATATAAAAACGTTTTGAAAAATCTGGATGCGTAAGAACCGGTGCCTTGATTAACGTCTGCTTCAGATCCTCGAACGCTTTCAACGCTTCATCTGTCATTTTAAACTTTTCATTTCGCTTTTTCAGTAGATCGGTTAGGGGGGCGGTCAGACTAGAAAAATCTTTGATGAACTTCCGATACCACCCTGCTAAACCAAGCAACCGCCGAACTTGCCTTGCGGTTTTGGGGGTTGGGAAGTCAACAATAGCTTCCACCTTAGCAGGATCGGTTTTGAGGTTCCCACCACCAACTATGAAGCCCAAGTATTTTAGCTCTTGGAAGCAAAACTTGGTTTCTTCATGTTGATGGTGAGATTCGCTTTGCGCAAGAAGTCGGCTACTTCGTCCAACAGGGCAATATGCGTCTGGAAATCCGGAGCCATGACCAGCAAATCGTCAAGGTATACGAAGACACGATCCCTAAGTCGTGCAGGAATTACCTTGTCCATTAACTGGCACAACCTTTGAGCAGCATTACACAACCCAAACGGCACGACAGTGAATTGGTACAAGGGTCTTCCCGGTACCGCAAAGGCAGTCTTTTCCCTACTCTGTTTCTCCAGAGGTATTTGCCAGAATGCTTCCTTAAGATCTATACTACTAATGTAGTATGTATCCGGTAGTCGGCTGGTAAGCCCCTCGATATGGGGGAGAGGGTTTGCATTCTTCTTGGTCAGTGCATTCACCTTGCGAGAATCTAGGCAAAGTCGATTTTTTCCTGGTTTTCGCAAGAGCACTACTGGTGAACACCAGGGACTTTCGCTCTCCTCGATAACGCCGAGACTCAACATCCGATCTAACTCTTCATACAAAATGGCTTGTACCGCTGGGGAGACAGGGTAGTGACGCTGTTTCACAGGGAGCGCATCTCCAGTATCAATGACATGTTCCATGAGCATCGTCTTTCCATCACGGTCGAAACAAAGAAATTTCTCCCTAACCACATCCAATTGAGCCTGCTGGTCCTCGCTCAGCTGATGAGCGCTCGAGACATCTGAAGCTTCAGTCAACGAAATCGAATGGATAAGGTTCGGTGCTTAATTGAAAATTTTCCAGAAGTCTACCCCGAGGTATATCTCCTGGTCTAAATTAGGAACGAGGAAAAATGTTATCATCTCTTCTCTGTCCTTATATGTCACTTTGCCCTCAACTTTCCCCACTATCGCTTGACTTTTTCCGTCAGCAGTCTTAACACCTGACCGGTACGCAGCTATAGACAGTTCTAGCTTCTTGACCAGCTGTAAGCAATTTTTGCCGAGAATGCTTACGCTGGCCCCGCTATCCAGCAAACCTTAAACTTCTTTATTACATAATTTTATTTTCGCATAGGGTCTCCGGTCTGATGCTAAGTTTACTTTAGTAGAGGAGATTCGTTTTCTTGTTTCTTTTCTGGGCTTGTATCTCCGTCGGGCTTTAAGGATTTTTTTAGACGGTTTATAAATTGCGCTGTTAAAAATTCTGTTACGTGCCTGGTTATATTCTGTAATTCTAATATGCAGTGGTTTTATATGGAACAAATTTGGTTTTGTATTTTTATCTTCTTTTATATTTTCAGATTGGTTTCGTTTTAATATACTAATTTGATTTTGGCCCCCTTCCTTGAGAGGACCTTCAACGCTTTTTATTCAAGGATTGAAATCAACTTTAGAATTTACTTCGGGTTTTGATTTTAGCTCGGACGCGATTCCCCCGAAGCTTTCGCGTCGCACGATCGGTTTCCCGGGTTGCATCTAGTGCAATGTGGTGTTTTTACACCTTCCAATCCGCACTTGAAACAAAATAGATTGCGTACGTCAGACTCACAGTCAAAATAAGTATGACCCTGTAATTTACAATTTCAGCAAACCAACTTTGACGGGTCGGCGTATTTCCGTGGAGGAAGTTTGAACGAGCTCCACCAAACTGGTATGCTGCAAGTTGTTCGTCAGAGTGCTCGTACTGGTCATCGTATTCTATCTCATTTGCCGAATATTTGATGGGTGGCCTTGAGAACGATTTTTGAAAATCTCTTTCTTTCCTTGGAAAGGCGGATTCCACATCTTTACAAGCGTTCCTCAGCGGATCCAAGGAGAAGATCGGCATAGGATATACCAGTTGAACCAATTTATCATTCAGGGTTTTCTTCAAGATTTTTACCAATTCCACTTCTGGGATTGGAATCCTCAATTGGGATTTGGTTTTACTGACAGCGGCTAAGAAATCGTCAATGTCTTCCCAGGAACCCTGTTTACGCTCCATGATCTCTCTCATAATTTCGTAATCGGACCGATTGTTTTTGAACTGGCGCATCAGGGCTTCTCGTAAAGTGAGCCAGTCGGGCCTGTAACTCACTCTCAGGAACCGCCAGTACCACTCGTTCGCATTTCCCTTCATCAACAAGTGGAAGTCGCGCAAAATTACGGACCACGGACACCTATGGTTGACCTGGAGTGCCTCTATACGCAAGACGAAGTTTTCCACGGACAAGGTACTGGGTTTTCCATCGAACGGAATATTCCACTTATCGATTCGGATTGGATCCTTAAATCCAGAAGCCAACCAGGGGTGTGTGTAAGCGAGATGATAATCTTGAGAATCATGGTTCATTGGATTTGTGGCTGGTCTTAAGTGAGTTTTTTGCCGACAGTCTGGTTGGTAAAATCCCGCCAGGCTTGGACGGAATGATTCTTGAGTTCTTCGGAGCAGTGGAGGAGGTTGCACGAAATCATTCCTCACTGGATCGGGCCGAGGAGGCTGCTATGGTGGTGGAAAATTATACACAGGTGCTGGTGGTTTTGGTACTTGCTCCGCGGATGTCGGAGATGGCCTACCTAAGTTCAACTCCCTCAGGAAGCCACCAAGTTGATTTTGGATCTCTTCCTTTAAGGTAGTTGTCAGTTCCCTTTGAATAACTTGCCAGGTAGAAGATAAACCTTCAACCACAGCCAAATTTATATATGCCTTCAAGTCTTCTGGTACTACTCTTTTTTCTTTTATTTTCTTTATAGGAGGAGGAGGTCTCTGAGCTAGGCTATCTAAAATGTCCCTAGAACCCTCGAAACCTACGGAGTTTCCTGAAAGAGGCATATTGGTAGTGTCAGGTACCCTTCCTGTCACTTGCCGGATAGTTTCATTTATCGAATCGATACTTTCCCTGACAGGCAAACTTGCTGCTCCCATACCACTAAGTTGACTAAAAGAGGGAGGAGAGACGGACTCGATATGGCTGTAGTTATCGTTATCGGGTAGAGGACCACCTGACCTAGCGGGTTGGTTCGATTGGGCTCGGAGCTGTCTATCCGAAATGAGAGGGGATTACATAACTTGATATCTAGTGGTACTGTCCAAACCTTGACTTACTGATCTAGTTAATCTATGTTCTTCATTAATTTCAGCGTTACGTATTAAACGGTTGATGCGATCTTCCTCTTCTTTACTGGAATAAGCCATCTTTACTCAAATATGAAAATCGAAGCCGACTTAACAAAAAACTAAAACAAATAACGAAGTGGTGAGTTTTTCTAAGAAATGTTTCTTTATATCAAGTGCAGTGCCCAAATATTTTTAGAACTGATACTTGAAAAAGTAACTAATATTTGAAAAAAACTTGTAGAAAAACTTTAACAACTAAATCTGAACTTGTAAAGTAGGTTTATTACTTATCTGTAACAAGAAAACAAAACGATAATGAAATCAATTGAAAAGAAAGTAACTAAGAAACAATTATGAAAATCAAAGTGTGTTTGTTACGACAACAACTAGTAACGTAAAATGAAAAACTAAGATAACCTTATACAAAGAAATATTTCTAAAACTGTATTTTAGAAAAATTTGTACTGGTATCTTCAAATTTATTAACTTACTAAAATTAAAGTATTTTTTCCTCTATAATAGAAAAATAAACTTAATTTGTAAGAAAACTTACCAAAAAAAATCTTATCAATATAAGAAAACAAAAAAAAATATTAACGAAAACTAATAAATAATAATTTGCTATCGAAACGTAAAGCTCCTTTAACAAAAAAGAATAAATAACGCAAAAAAAGTAAGTTTAAGAAAAAAATTATAAAAACTATTTTAAGATTTCAAAAAAAACAGGTTTTTCAACAAAACAACAATAAAATTGTATTGATAAACAAGTAGTATTGAAATTATCAAAAACGAATATGATATGAATAACGCAAATTCATAAGTATCAGAAATTATAGAAGATTAATAAATTAAACTTTGTTTTCAAAACAAAACTAAGAAGTTTTTTCTTTAAACAAAATTCTTTAAACAAACAATGTATACAACGAAATCAACAATTTAACATTTATATCACTATACAGAAATTTTAACTTGAAACTAGGTATGATCTTCACTAACCATAAAGGAGACTACTGATTCTTTCACTCAAAAAAAATTATTCTTAGAAAAGTAGTTTGGAATTTAATCTTTATAAATATACGGGGTGCTTCAAGTAGCATCTACGGCGGTTTATTTTCGACATGGTATGACCTAACTAATAGTATAGTAAAAGTTGGACATCAGACGGACAAAAATAAATTCCTGGAAGCAGTGATGTAAGAAAAGGTATTACAAAAAGTAGAGAATTCACAACAGAAAAGAAGTAGTTTCTTCTCACCGATCCCGCTATTCTAATCAGTCTCTTAGGACTTTGTTACGAGCTAAAACCCGAAAAAAGATGAAAGAAGATAAGGTTGGAATCGTGCAGCGCTGTTTCAACTATTTGTCGAACACGGTCACCATATCCAAATTGAAAACTAAGAAGACAAGAAATGAGGAATGAAAATGAAATTTAGAGATGAAAAGTTGAAATATAAGATTGGGAATACAAGGTAAACAGGACTTAGAAAAAGAAGTGAACTGACAGCAAATTTCCGGATTTCGTCACAGTTCACCATAGTGTGTCTGAGACTTTCTACGTGAAGACATACGAATCCGAAAACCTACTTCCAGTCTATTTGGAAGAAGAAATAAAACTCTCACTAACCGCAGTCGCTATGAACTTCCAAGAAATCGTCGCAATACACCTGAGTGCGTCTGTGACTTTCTCGATGCAGACATACAATTCTTGAAAATTCATAGCAAGTTTGGTTGAACTATCACGAAACGAAGACTACAAAAATTATTAGCTAAAAGCCAAAACGTTGGGCGCCAATTTGTTGCGAGGCAAGAGGAATCATTGGATGGTTGGTGATGTGAAAGGGTAGGAAAAATAAGGAAAGGTTAGGAATTTGAAAAAGGAAGAGATCCGAGAATGGTAAGAGTGGTAAGTTCCGGGCAACGCGGCCTGATTGTGAAGCTCGACATTAGCTCGCCGGAATGGGGGGGGGGGATCTTGCCCCCGAAACTTAACCTCACCTGCAAACAAATAAACATAAATTAGGCCCGATATAATCATACAAGAATAAGACCGCGGACAGACGATCACCACTGCCTGGCACTGCTGGTGTCATCGCAGTGTTGTCAAACCCACCCAACCTAGGAATCCAGTGACCTTATTTAGGATTCCCCCTTTATGGCGATGACCACTCTCCGGTCATACCATCTTCACCGTAGTAGCTTCGCTACTATCCACACCCCTGGCGACTAGCTCTTAGCACCTCATGATTTCTCTTAAGAAATCAAGGAAAAACATGAATTCATTCAAAAGAGACAAGTGAAGTTTTATTAAATTTTAAAGATGATATTAACATATAGGATTTTTGTTATGAAATTGAATTTAAAATTTTACTGTAGCAAGATTATTCAGTATTATAAATGAAAATTAATTTTGAAAACGGTGTTCTCTTTTTTTTTTCTTTTCTTTTACATCTAATAAAAAAAAACAAGGAACAAGAAAGATAAATAAGCAATATCAACGTGAGACAGATTTTTTTCTCGAAAGGACTATCATTAAACTCTGAAAAAGGCCTAGACTATGAAACAATTCTCTACCTTCTAAGAGCTCTATGGAGGTTGTTTTTATCCTAAAAGGAACGAATTAACAGATCAACAATTAAACATATGATAGGCCTTAAAAAAGCAATCACCTTCACTTACAAAAGGAATTTAATGAACATAAGAAAAATCAAAATTTAGAAAATATATATAATATAAGATGATAATAGCAATAGTTAATATAAGAAAAACTATGTTAAATAACAAAATAAATTTAAGACAAAATAATAAGAAAAAGAAAGTATATTATAATATAGCAAAAAGGATAATATGTTTGATGAAAAAAACTTCACGTCTCGTAATCTTAAGAAATTAAAACAAAATATACATTAAACTGGAACAAAACAGCGATCAGGATCATCGATTGAAAGGAATTAGTTTGACGTGAGAAATCTTTTAATTGAACTAATTTACTTACTCTTCTTATAGATGATAAGGGTAAGTTTAAATAGTTTCAGTAGGAACTTTGCTTTTTTTTAATATATAACTGATAGCTTAACGTTTTGAGTTTTCTTCAAATTCACCTGATACCCTAATGGAGAGGGCGTTCTGGGGATGGAATCCGTGATCCAAGAGCGCTGATCGGTATTGCTGCACATAACATTAAGTCGTCTCTCTGTGAGGATTCAAATACATCATCCACGAAATACGGGATTTATACACCAACAACCATTCACACAAATTATGGCTAACTGGCTGCCAATAGATTCTCAACAAGGATCGTCCAACAATAGCACCAGATATAATTTATATACAGCCAACAACAATATACGAAATAAATTTGTGTGGCGGTCCAGCCAGCTGGAACCGCCAGAGTTTCCAAAATGTGGTGATAAAAGATAACCTGTTTATAATTTGTATTAGCACTTATTTCCTCATTAAAATTTTCTACTTCAGAAATGAACTCACCTCACACACTCGTTTTATTTGCTTTAAAAAAATGTCGTATCTCAAGTTTCTACCGATGATTATCAATTTTCGGACTTGCACTTCGTAATTCTACAATTTTATAATAGACGATGAGAATTATAAATAAATTTTAATTTATGCAAAGAAAAAATCATATTCAAAATATGTTTATTCACCACTATACTTTTTGCTTACATTTTGTAATAATTTAAAGAAAATTAATACCTATTTAATCAAAAAAAATTAAGTGTAGCCCGAACTCAAATCACGTCAGCTCGTGTTCAATAAACTTTGGATATGTTCATTCCATATGACGTTTCAATTTATTCCAACCAAATTCGGTACTTTGAACACGCCACTTCTTTTTTTTTTCTATTAAATTTCCCCTCTTACACAGATAACGTCATACGGTTTAACATACCCGCTAGTCTTCTTTTTGTTTTGTTTTATACTTAAATTAGTTTTTTTTCTCCGTATGTGTCTGTGTAGTGGGAGATCTCAATTCGCCTCAAGAATTGACATTCCGAAACAAAAATTGAAGCTCTCCGCCATTTTCCAAAAGTCATTTCAGGTTTCAACTACTCTTGAACAGATGGCGGTAAAAAAAACTTAATCATCCGTTCAAACATTGTTTATGGTGAAAAGTTTCGTCGAACCCAGTTTGCTTTTCCGTGAATTATTCTGAATTTATTGTCAGTAAAAAGATCCACGTCAAACAACCCTAACTCCCCTGAAACCCAACAAACCACCATACCAAAACTAACCACACCCAAAACATAGGTGAAAACACCACAACTCTAAATTCATTTTCGGTATCTTTTCCCGACTATATCATATTCCTGCCGTTGTCGAGATTAATAAACCGATGTATCGATTTGACGTCCATAGAACCGATTACACTTTCTGAAAAACACCAGCTCTGAAATTGACATTTTTTTTTTTTGCTGGATTAACATGTATCTTCGTCTGCAAATATGAAGAAAAGTGGAGCGGGACAGATGCATGCCAGAAATGCGTGTGAAAGAGAACCATCAAGAACCGTCTTATGTCTGCTTTATAGCACTAGCTATAATCTGCAAGTACAAAATTATCCTGCATTTTGGTGTTCCCTCTCTATCCAACAAGTGCAAATTTTAATTGTGCATCGCTTTTTTTTGTTGCAAAAGTCAGACGGAGATACATGTAAATCCACCATTACGCAATTACTCAAAAACCTTTCCTTGTCTCCTTTTATCAACAAACGTCAATTTCCTTCTAAAATACCTAAATTAATGAAATAAATACCTAAATAAATAAATAAAACAGCTAATGACACACAATTTTCGTAAACGTTTGTATCCACAAGTGAAATGTCAAAAACAACCAATCTGTCCGATATCCTATACGGATACTAATATGTCAAGATGGGCTGTCGCATAAGCTTTCGATCGCGACCATTGTTCTCTCTCCTTCGGAAAAATAATCTTTGGTTCTTCATCGGCTATAATGCTGAACGCGACCATTTTCTTGTTTATCTTTATTATTTCAGCAACAACAACCATAGCACCAGCAGTATGAACAGAAAATTAAATGATAAGTATTTTAATTTATTAATTGTGTTTATGAATCTTTTTATTACTAATCTTTTCATTTACTTATAGCTTCCCATCCAATTACATGGAGTAGCAGGACGGCCGCAACAAATTGTGCTCGTCTGTCGGATACACTCTGACAGATGAGTAAAACAAAGGACGCTGGGTGTTCCTCTTGCCTACCTAGTTGTAGATGGGACGCCGTGTAACAAAAAGGTAAGTACATATTAGTACCTACAAAACAAAATTTGGTTATAATGTTTGTTTTTTTTTTTTTTCTTTTTCCATTCGTTTAGGATTTTGGGGTAGCCGAACAAAACAAAAGGAGTATTCATGTAAACGCAGAAAATTTATGGCAACCGTACAAACGAGGATTTCTTATCGGTAGAAATTAACTGTCCACATTTTTATAGGAAAAATATTCTGCAAAAAGAATTACATCTCCAAATTAGAAGCGGAAAGCGTAGAAATTAACCTAGTACGCTGCGATGAGCCGAGTGTGATGTTTAATTTGGTGATTTTCCAAATTTACGCAAGTGCTATTAAGATTTAAGGGTGAGTTCATGTGACCATTTTGCAGAAACTTAGAATTTTCTGCAAATAGGAAAATTATTACGTTGCATGAATACTCTTAAAGACAAACCCATTAGCAAGGGATTGCACAACGAGCCGGTTTGCTGTAATTTTTTTTCTTTCGAATTTCTTACAAAGGTGGGTATTTATCTATTTGGTAGATTTTAATTTTTTTTTTTCTAATAACATTATTTCCTTTTTTTATTCCAGATTCACCTTGAGCAAACTACTTCGATAAGCCAAAACATCGGCAGTAGCACCGGACCTCTTCTTACACACACTACACCCCGCACCCACGCAAGGCAGGATTCCTTGACATGGATGTCTCTGGTGAGCGTTTGTTAGATTATTCGAAAATTTACTTTTTGATAATAAATAAATTAAGTTAACAAATAAAACAAATAAGTTAATAAATAAATAAAAGAAATCATGCAAACTAAAGAAATAATAAAAAAAATATCACAGTACCTACTATCTAACTAAAAATTTTTTGTTTGTTTGTAAATATCATAGTAGTTTTAAATCATTACGGATATGCTTATTAATATCACAGATGTTGTTGAATAAGTTTATTAGTAAATAAAAACAAGTAAATAAATAGATTTTAATAAATTAATTAAATAAATAATATCAAATAAATAGTTAAAATAAGTAGTTAAATCAAAGAATAAATAAATAATTACTAACAAAAAAAAAATAAATTAGTTTGTTTTTACTAGGAAAATTTTGAGGTACTTTGTGACGAATCCTAAACAGTGTGTAATTAAAACAAAAATCAGGTACTATCACAGTTGGATTATTTAGACTTTCGGTATCACCGTTGAACCACGTTTTGTTTTTTTTTTTATTAATCCCAACAAAGACTTGGATGTACTTGAGCATGCAATTAATAACAATTAACATACAAATATAACAATGATAATTCAAATAATTAATCAAATTATTATCAATTTTAATAAATTATCAACGAATATAAACCATTACTTTCAGGTACTGTGCGTGAATTATAATTTTATCAGTGTTTGTTCTCAAGTGATATCGATTAGGTACTAGGTGTTTTTCATTATTTGGGTTATCAAAATCCGAAGAATTTTCTTTGTTTTTGGTTAAACAACTACTAGGAAGGTACCTACGCGTGACAATACAGCCTTAGTTAATTAAGCTATTCTTTCGGGATTCTCTATGATTGGAGTCGGAGGCGGTTTCAATTGCGGTTGCTTTTCGGTTTATATATTTTTTTTCTGTAAACAATTCAGAGGTGGTGTAAAACTAAGTTTTGTGAACGGACAGCTTATGAATTCTATCGTTATAACGTGCGACACATAATGTCTGAACTGGTTTCGTTTAATTTAAAGAGTTTTTGTAGTATAGCTTCAGCTGACGCCTACTTTTTTATATCTTTTGCATGAAATATGCCAATTTTCTTGCCGGATAGATTCTCCAGTTCATACATTTGTCATCCTACTTGTTTGATTACACGACACTTTACATATTTAGGGCATAATTTCGCAGACAGGTTTTTGGACGAATCGTTTAAAATAAAGTTCCTTCGATAGACTTCCTGCCCGGGCAGGTATCGAACGATTCGTGTGCGGGTGTTATGTGTCTTTGCAGATCGTTCGTTGGATTTTAGAAGGTTTTCGCAAATTCTTTTGCGAATGCACTCCAAACGATCACGGCGAGGAAGAATCGACAACTCGCTGTCGCCAACCGCGTTTAACTTTAGTGCCAGTTCATAACTGCTACCATGCATTATCATGTTCGTACCGAACAACGCATAATAATGAGATACACCGGTAGAGCTATGAACTGCACTCCTCAGGGCACAAGCAATATCGTTCAAATGGTAATCCCAATCTCGTTGGTCTGTCTTGAGATAAGAACGGATTGCTGCCAACAACGTGCGGTTGACCCTCTCCGATGCGTTCAATTGGGGTGCATAGTTCGCGGTCCTTAAATGTCGAATTCCGTATTTTTGCAACACATTTTGAAATTCCTTCGCCAGGAATTGCTTCCCGTTGTCCGAATGAATTATCCGTGGCACACCGAACATGCTAAACACCTTCAGTTGTAGGAACTTTATAACACTTAACGTGTTAGCGTTTTTCAGAGCCTTTAAAAACACAAACTTGGACATGTGTAGCACAACAAACACATACGCATTTCCCGATTTCGATCGGGGATAAGGACCCAAAAAATCTATAAACAGTTTTTCAAACGGGCGATCAGAGCAGTAGGAATGGACAATAGGAGGACGTGAGACCTGATTGGACGCTTTACATTCCTTACAAATAGAACAATTAGTTACATATTCGCGTACTTGCACTGTCATATTCGGCCAATGTAAATATTGTCGGATTCTATGTAGGGTCTTAGCAATACCTCCGTGGGCGACGTTTGGAGGATTGTGAGCTTTTTTAATTATATCTTCTGTAAGACCCGCCGGCACCCACAAAAGCCAAGTATGCTCTTGCATTGGTTCTTCACCTGCACTTCTAAAAGCGCGCTTATAGACAAAACCATCTTCGGTCTTGAGATCAGGAAGTTCATCAGAGTGATCATTTATAGTTTTTATCAAACTCACATACTCATCCGAGCGAAATTCAGGGGAGTCCAAGTCGATAAGTGGGGCAACTTCTTCAATGGTCAGAGAATCGACGTGTACCTGAGAAAGAGTATCCGGAACGACATTCAGACTGCCTTTTCGATGCTGTATGTCGAAAACATAAGACTGCAACAGCAAACTCCATCTGGCTAACTTACCACTCAGATCCTTCATGATCATTAGCCAGCGGAGACTAGAGTGATCTGTAATTACGGTAAAGTCCATGCCTTCGACATACGGCCTGAACTTTTGTACAGCCATCACCGCAGCCATGCACTCCTTCTCGGTAACACTGTAGTTTCTCTGACTTTTATTGAATTTCTGTGAGAAGAATGCAATCGGGACCTCTTCGTTCTCTGAGTTTTTCTGAAAGAGAACTGCACCGATTCCCGCATCCGAAGCATCACACTGGATATAAAAACTTTTTGAAAAATCTGGATGCGTAAGAACCGGTGCCTTGATTAACGTCTGCTTCAGATCCTTGAACGCTTTCAACGCTTCATCTGTCATTTTAAACTTTTCATTTCGCTTTTTCAGTAGGTCGGTTAGGGGGGCGGTCAGACTAGAAAAATCTTTGATGAACTTCCGATACCACCCTGCTAAACCAAGCAACCGCCGAATTTGCCTTGCGGTTTTGGGGGTTGGGAAGTTAACAATAGCTTCCACCTTAGCAGGATCGGTTTTGAGGTTCCCACCACCAACTATGAAGCCCAAGTATTTTAGCTCTTGGAAGCAAAACTAGGATTTTTTCATGTTGATGGTGAGATTCGCTTTGCGCAAGCAGTCGGCTACTTCGTCCAACAGGGCAATATGCGTCTGGAAATCCGGAGCCATGACCAGCAAATCGTCAAGGTATACGAAGACACGATCCCTAAGTCGTGCAGGAATTACCTTGTCCATTAACTGGCACAACCTTTGAGCAGCATTACACAACCCAAAGGGCATGACAGTGAATTGGTACAAGGGTCTTCCCGGTACCGCAAAGGCAGTCTTTTCCCTACTCTGTTTCTCCAGAGGTATTTGCCAGAATGCTTCCTTAAGATCTATACTACTAATGTAGTATGTATCCGGTAGTCGGCTGGTAAGCCCCTCGATATGAGGGAGAGGGTTTGCATTCTTCTTGGTCAGTGCATTCACCTTGCGAGAATCTAGGCAAAGTCGATTTTTTCCTGGTTTTCGCAAGAGCACTACTGGTGAACACCAGGGGAACACCTCGATAACGCCGAGACTCAACATCCGATCTAACTCTTCATACAAAATGGCTTGTACCGCTAAGGAGACAGGGTAGTGACGCTGTTTCACAGGGAGCGCATCTCCAGTATCAATGACATGTTCCATGAGCATCGTCTTTCCATCACGGTCGAAACAAAGAAATTTCTCCCTAACCACATCCAATTGAGCCTGTTGGTCCTCGCTCAGCTGATGAGCGCTCGAGACATCTGAAGCTTCAGTCAACGAAATCGAATGGATAAGGTTCGGTGCTAAATTGAAAATTTTCCAGAAGTCTACCCCGAGGTATATCTCCTGGTCTAAATTAGGAACGAGTAAAAATTTTATCATCTCTTCTCTGTCCTTATATGTCACTTTGCCCTCAACTTTCCCCACTATCGCTTGACTTTTTCCGTCAGCAGTCTTAACACCTGACCGGTACGCAGCTATAGACAGTTCTAGCTCCTTGACCAGCTGTAAGCAATTTTTGCCGAGAATGCTTACGCTGGCCCCGCTATCCAGCAAACCTTAAACTTCTTTATTACATAATTTTATTTTCGCATAGGGTCTCCGGTCTGATGCTAAGTTTACTTTAGTAGAGGAGATTCGTTTTCTTGTTTCTTTTCTGGACTTGTATCTCCGTCGGGCTTTAAGGATTTTTTTAGACGGTTTATAAATTGCGCTGTTAGGTCGGTTAGGGGGGCGGTCAGACTAGAAAAATCTTTGATGAACTTCCGATACCACCCTGCTAAGCCAAGCAACCGCCAAATTTGCCTTGCGGTTTCGGGGGTTGGGAAGTTAACAATAGCTTCCACCTTAGCAGGATCGGTTTTGAGGTTCCCACCACCAACTATGAAGCCCAAGTATTTTAGCTCTTGGAAGCAAAACTTGGATTTTTTCATGTTGATGGTGAGATTCGCTTTGCGCAAGCAGTCGGCTACTTCGTCCAACAGGGCAATATGCGTCTGGAAATCCGGAGCCATGACCAGCAAATCGTCAAGGTATACGAAGACACGATCCCTAAGTCTTGTGCAGGAATTACCTTGTCCATTAACTGGCACAACCTTTGAGCAGCATTACACAACCCAAAGGGCATGACAGTGAATTGGTACAAGGGTCTTCCCGGTACCGCAAAGGCAGTCTTTTCCCTACTCTGTTTCTCCAGAGGTATTTGCCAGAATGCTTCCTTAAGATCTATACTACTAACGTAGTATGTATCCGGTAGTCGGCTGGTAAGCCCCTCGATATGAGGGAGAGGGTTTGCATTCTTCTTGGTCAGTGCATTCACCTTGCGAGAATCTAGGCAAAGTCGATTTTTTCCTGGTTTTCGCAAGAGCACTACTGGTGAACACCAGGGGAACACCTCGATAACGCCGAGACTCAACATCCGATCTAACTCTTCATACAAAATGGCTTGTACCGCTAAGGAGACAGGGTAGTGACGCTGTTTCACAGGGAGCGCATCTCCAGTATCAATGACATGTTCCATGAGCATCGTCTTTCCATCACGGTCGAAACAAAGAAATTTCTCCCTAACCACATCCAATTGAGCCTGTTGGTCCTCGCTCAGCTGATGAGCGCTCGAGACATCTGAAGCTTCAGTCAACGAAATCGAATGGATAAGGTTCGGTGCTAAATTGAAAATTTTCCAGAAGTCTACCCCGAGGTATATCTCCTGGTCTAAATTAGGAACGAGTAAAAATTTTATCATCTCTTCTCTGTCCTTATATGTCACTTTGCCCTCAACTTTCCCCACTATCGCTTGACTTTTTCCGTCAGCAGTCTTAACACCTGACCGGTATGCAGCTATAGACAGTTCTAGCTCCTTGACCAGCTGTAAGCAATTTTTGCCGAGAATGCTTACGCTGGCCCCGCTATCCAGCAAACCTTAAACTTCTTTATTACATAATTTTATTTTCGCATAGGGTCTCCGGTCTGATGCTAAGTTTACTTTAGTAGAGGAGATTCGTTTTCTTGTTTCTTTTCTGGACTTGTATCTCCGTCGGGCTTTAAGGATTTTTTTAGACGGTTTATAAATTGCGCTGTTAAAAATTCTGTTACGTGCCTGGTTATATTCTGTAATTCTAATATGCAGTGGTTTTATATGGAACAAATTTGGTTTTGTATTTTTATCTTCTTTTATATTTTCAGATTGGTTTCGTTTTAATATACTAATTTGATTTTGGCCCCCTTCCTTGAGAGGACCTTCAACGCTTTTTATTCCAGGATTGAAATCAACTTTAGAATTTACTTCGGGTTTTGATTTTGGCTCGGACGCGATTAACCCGAAGCTTTCGCGTTTCACGATCGGTTTCCCGGGTTGCATCTAGTGCAATGTGGTGTTTTTACACCTTCCAATCCGCACTTGAAACAAAATAGATTGCGTACGTCAGACTCACAGTCAAAATACTGGGTTTTCCATCGAACGGAATATTCCACTTATCGATTCGGATTGGATCCTTAAATCCAGAAGCCAACCCGGGGTGTGTGTAAGCGAGATGATAATCTTGAGAATCATGGTTCATTGGATTTGTGGCTGGTCTTAAGTGAGTTTCTTGCCGACAGTCTGGTTGGTAAAGTCCCGCCTGGCTTGGACGGAATGATTCTTGAGTTCTTCGGAGCAGTGGAGGAGGTTGCACGAAATGATTCCTCACTGGATCGGGCCGAGGAGGCTGCTGTGGTGGTGGATGATTTGGTGGTGGAAAATTATACACAGGTGCTGGTGGTTTTGGTACTTGCTCCGCGGATGTCGGAGATGGCCTACCTAAATTCAACTCCCTCAGGAAGCCACCAAGTTGATTTTGGATCTCTTCCTTTAAGGTAGTTGTCCGTTCCCTTTGAATAACTTGCCGGGTAGAAGATAAACCTTCAACCACAGCCAAATTTATATATGCCTTCAAGTCTTCTGGTACTACTCTTTTTTCTTTTATTTTCTTTACAGGAGGAGGAGGTCTCTGAGCTAGGCTATCTAAAATGTCCCTAGAACCCTCAAAGCCTACTGAGTTTCCTGAAAGAGGCCTATTGGAAGTGTCAGGCAAACTTGCTGCTCCCATACCACTAAGTTGACTAAAAGAGGGAGGAGAGACGGACTCGATATGGCTGTAGTTATCGTTATCGGGTAGAGGACCACCTGACCTAGCGGGTTGGTTCGATTGGGCTCGGAGCTGTCTATCCGAAATGAGAGGGGATTACATAACTTGATGTCTAGTGGTACTGTCCAAACTTTGACTTACTGATCTAGTTAATCTATGTTCTTCATTAATTTCAGCGTTACGTATTAAACGGTTGATGCGATCTTCCTCTTCTTTACTGGAATAAGCCATCTTTACTCAAATATGAAAATCGAAGCCGACTTAACAAAAAACTAAAACAAATAACGAAGTGGTGAGTTTTTCAAAGAAATGTTTCTTTATATCAAGTGCAGTGCCCAAATATTTTTAGAACTGATACTTGAAAAAGTAACTAATATTTGAAAAAAACTTGTAGAAAAACTTTAACAACTAAATCTGAACTTGTAAAGTAGGTTTATTACTTATCTGTAACAAGAAAACAAAACGATAATGAAATCAATTGAAAAGAAAGTAACTAAGAAACAATTATGAAAATCAAAGTGTGTTTGTTACGACAACAACTAGTAACGTAAAACGAAAAACTAAGATAACCTTATACAAAGAAATATTTCTAAAACTGTATTTTAGAAAAATTTGTACTGGTATCTTCAAATTTATTAACTTACTAAAATTAAAGTATTTTTTCCTCTATAATAGAAAAATAAACTTAATTTGTAAGAAAACTTACCAAAAAAAATCTTATCAATATAAGAAAACAAAAAAAAATATTAACGAAAACTAATAAATAATAATTTGCTATCGAAACGTAAAGCTCCTTTAACAAAAAAGAATAAATAACGCAAAAAAAGTAAGTTTAAGAAAAAAATTATAAAAACTATTTTAAGATTTCAAAAAAAAACAGGTTTTTCAACAAAACAACAATAAAATTGTATTGATAAACAAGTAGTATTGAAATTATCAAAAACGAATATGATATGAATAACGCAAATTCATAAGTATCAGAAATTATAGAAGATTAATAAATTAAACTTTGTTTTCAAAACAAAACTAAGAAGTTTTTTCTTTAAACAAAATTCTTTAAACAAACAATGTATACAACGAAATCAACAATTTAACATTTATTTCACTATACAGAAATTTTAACTTGAAACTAGGTATTATCTTCACTAACCATAAAAGAGATTACTGATTCTTTCACTCAAAAAAAATTATTCTTAGAAAAGTAGTTTGGAATTTAATCTTTATAAATATACGGGGTGCTTCAAGTAGCATCTACGGCGGTTTATTTTCGACATGGTATGACCTTACTAATAGTATAGTAAAAGTTGGACATCAGACGGACAAAAATAAATTCCTGGAAGCAGTGATGTAAGAAAGGGTATTACAAAAAGTAGAGAATTCACAACAGAAAAGAAGTAGTTTCTTCTCACCGATCCCGCTATTCTAATCAGTCTCTTAGGACTTTGTTACGAGCTAAAACCCGAAAAAAGATGAAAGAAGATAAGGTTGGAATCGTGCAGCGCTGTTTCAACTATTTGTCGAACACGGTCACCATATCCAAATTGAAAACTAAGAAGACAAGAAATGAGGAATGAAAATGAAATTTAGAGATGAAAAGTTGAAATTTAAGATTGGGAATACAAGGTAAAGAGGACTTAGAAAAAGAAGTGAACTGACAGCAAATTTCCGGATTTCGTCACAGTTCACCATAGTATGTCTGAGACTTTCTACGTGAAGACATACGAATCCGAAAACCTTCTTCCAGTCCATTTGGAAGAAGAAATAAAACTCTCACTAACCGCAGTCGCTATGAACTTCCAAGAAATCGTCGCAATACACCTGAGTGCGTCTGTGACTTTCTCGATGCAGACATACAATTCTTGAAAATTCATAGCAAGTTTGGTTGAACTATCACGAAACGAAGACTACAAAAAATATTAGCTAAAAGCCAAAACGTTGGGCGCCAATTTGTTGCGAGGCAAGAGGAATCATTGGATGGTTGGTGATGTGGTAGGGTAGGAAAAATAAGGAAAGGTTAGGAATTTGAAAAAGGAAGAGATCCGAGAATGGTAAGAGTGGTAAGTTCCGGGCAACGCGGCCTGATTGTGAAGCTCGACATTAGCTCGCCGGAATGGGGGGGGGGGATCTTGCCCCCGAAACTTAACCTCACCTGCAAACAAATAAACATAAATTAGGCCCGATATAATCATACAAGAATAAGACCGCGGACAGACGATCACCACTGCCTGGCACTGCTGGTGTCATCGCAGTGTTGTCAAACCCACCCAACCTAGGAATCCAGTGACCTTATTTAGGATTCCCCCTTTATGGCGATGACCACTCTCCGGTCATACCATCTTCACCGTAGTAGCTTCGCTACTATCCACACCCCTGGCGACTAGCTCTTAGCACCTCATGATTTCTCTTAAGAAATCAAGGAAAAACATGAATTCATCCAAAAGAGACAAGTGAAGTTTTATTAAATTTTAAAGATGAGATTAACATATAGGATTTTTGTTATGAAATTGAATTTAAAATTTTACTGTAGCAAGATTATTCAGTATTATAAATGAAAATTAATTTTGAAAACGGTGTTCTCTTTTTTTTTTCTTTTCTTTTACAGCTAATAAAAAAAAACAAGGAACAAGAAAGATAAATAAGCAATATCAACGTGAGACAGATTTTTTTCTCGAAAGGACTATCATTAAACTCTGAAAAAGGCCTAGACTATGAAACAATTCTCTACCTTCTAAGAGCTCTATGGAGGTGGTTTTTATCCTAAAAGGAACGAATTAACAGATCAACAATTAAACATATGATAGGCCTTGAAAAAGCAATCACCTTCACTTACAAAGGGAATTTAATGAACATAAGAAAAATCAAAATTTAGAAAATATATATAATATAATATGATAATAGCAATAGTTAATATAAGAAAAACTATGTTAAATAACAAAATAAATTTAAAACAACATAATAAGAAAAAGAAAGTATATTATAATATAGCAAAAAGGATAATATGTTTGATGAAAAAACTTCACGTCTCGTAATCTTAACAAATTAAAACAAAATATACATTAAACTGGAACAAAACAGCGATCAGGATCATCGATTGAAAGGAATTAGTTTGACGTGAGAAATCTTTTAATTGAACTAATTTACTTACTCTTCTTATAGATGATAAGGGTAAGTTTAAATAGTTTCAGTAGGAACTTAGCTTTTTTTTCTAATATATAACTGATAGCTTAACGTTTTGAGTTTTCTTCAAATTCACCTGATACCCTAATGGAGAGGGCGTTCTGGGGATGGAATCCGTGGTCCAAGAGTGCTGATCGGTATTGCCGCACATAACATTAAGTCGTCTCTCTGTGAGGATTCAAATACACCATCCACGAAATACGGGATTTATACACCAACAACCATTCACACAAATTATGGCTAACTGGCTGCCAATAGATTCTCAACAAGGATCGTCCAACAATAGCACCAGATATAATTTATATACAGCCAACAACAATATACGAAATAAATTTGTGTGGCGGTCCAGCCAGCTGGAACCGCCAGAGTTTCCAAAATGTGGTGATAAAAGATAACCTGTATAAATTTCTATTAGCACTTATTTCCTCATTAAAATTTTCTTCTTCAGAAATGAACTCACCTCACACACTCGTTTTATTTGCTTTAAAAAAATGTCGTATCTCAAGTTTCTACCGATGATTATCAATTTTCGGACTTGCACTTCGTAATTCTACAATTTTATAATAGACGATGAGAATTATAAATAAATTTTAATTTATGCAAAGAAAAAATCATATTCAAAATATGTTTATTCACCACTACACTTTTTGCTTACATTTTGTAATAATTTAAAGAAAATTAATACCTATTTAATCAAAAAAAAATTAAGTGTAGCCCGAACTCAAATCACGTCAGCTCGTGTTCAATAAACTTTGGATATGTTCATTCCATATGACGTTTCAATTTATTCCAACCAAATTCGGTACTTTGAACACGCCACTTCTTTTTTTTTCTATTAAATTTCCCCTCTTACACAGATAACGTCATACGGTTTAACATACCCGCTAGTCTTCTTTTTGTTTTATACTTAAATTAGTTTTTTTTCTCCGTATGTGTCTGTGTAGTGGGAGATCTCAATTCGCCTCAAGAATTGACATTCCGAAACAAAAATTGAAGCTCTCCGCCATTTTCCAAAAGTCATTTCAGGTTTCAACTACTCTTGAACAGATGGCGGTAAAAAAAACTTAATCATCCGTTCAAACATTGTTTATGGTGAAAAGTTTCGTCGAACCCAGTTTGCTTTTCCGTGAATTATTCTGAATTTATTGTCAGTAAAAAGATCCACGTCAAACAACCCTTACTCCCCTGAAACCCAACAAACCACCATACCAAAACTAACCACACCCAAAACATAGGTGAAAACACCACAACTCTAAATTCATTTTCGGTATCTTTTCCCGACTATATCATATTCCTGCCGTTGTCGAGATTAATAAACCGATGTATCGATTTGACGTCCATAGAACCGATTACACTTTCTGAAAAACACCAGCTCTGAAATTGACATTTTTTTTTTTTTTTTGCTGGATTAACATGTATCTTCGTCTGCAAATATGAAGAAAAGTGGAGCGGGACAGATGCATGCCAGAAACCTGAGCGTGTGAAAGAGAACCATCAAGAACCGTCTTATGTCTGCATTATAGCACTAGCTATAATCTGCAAGTACGAAATTATCCTGCATTTTGGTGTTCCCTCTCTATCCAACAAGTGCAAATTTTAATTGTGCATCCCTTTTTTTTTTGCAAAAGTCAGACGGATATACATGTAAATCCACCATTACGCAATGACTCAAAAACCTTTCCTTGTCTCCTTTTATCAACAAACGTCAATTTCCTTCTAAAATACCTAAATTAATGAAATAAATAAATAAAACAGCTAATGACACACAATTTTCGTAAACGTTTGTATCCACAAGTGAAATGTCAAAAACAACCAATCTGTCCGATATCCTATACGGATACTAATATGTCAAGATGGGCTGTCGCATAAGCTTTCGATCGCGACCATTGTTCTCTCTCCTACGGAAAAATAATCTTTGGTTCTTCATCGGCTAGAATGCTGATAGCGACCATTTTCTTGTTTATCTTTATTATTTCAGCAACAACAACCATAGCACCAGCAGTATGAACAGAAAATTAAATGATAAGTATTTTAATTTATTAACTGTGTTTATGAATCTTTTTATTACTAATCTTTTCATTTACTTATAGCTTCCCATCCAATTACATGGAGTAGCAGGACGGCCGCAACAAATTGTGCTCGTCTGTCGGATACACTCCGACAGATGAGTAAAACAAAGGACGCTGGGTGTTCCTCTTGCCTACCTAGTTGTAGGTGGGGAGTCAACCCATGCCATCGAAGCCGGGCAGCCAAAATACGGCCAAGGCCAAGTAAGTCTCGTTGTTGGTGTGATGGGACGCCGTTTAACAAAAAGGTAAGTACATATTAGTACCTACAAAACAAAATTTGGTTATAATGTTTGTTTTTTTTTTTTTTCTTTTTCCATTCGTTTAGGATTTTGGGGTAGCCGAACAAAACAAAAGGAGTATTCATGTAAACGCAGAAAATTTATGGCAACCGTAAAAACGAGGATTTCTTATCGGTAGAAATTAACTGTCCACATTTGTATAGGAAAAATATTCTGCAAAAAGAATTTCATCTCCAAATTAGAAGCGGAAAGCGTAGAAATTAACCTAGTACGCTGCGATGAGCCGAGTGTGATGTTTAATTTGGTGATTTTCCAAATTTACGCAAGTGCTATTAAGATTTAAGGGTGAGTTCATGTGACCATTTTGCAGAAACTTAGAATTTTCTGCAAATAGGAAAATTATTACGTTGCATGAATACTCTTAAAGACAAACCCATTAGCAAGGGATTGCACAACGAGCCGGTTTGCTGTAATTTTTTTTCTTTCGAATTTCTTACAAAGGTGGGTATTAATCTATTTGGTAGATTTTCATTTTTTTTTTTTTCTAATAATATTATTTTCTTTTTTTATTCCAGATTCACCTTGAGCAAACTACTTCGATAAGCCAAAACATCGGCAGTAGCACCGGACCTCTTCTAACACACACTACACCCCGCACCCACGCAAGGCAGGATTCCTTGACATGGATGTCTCTGGTGAGCGTTTGTTAGATTATTCGAAAATTTACTTTTTGATAATAAATAAATTAAGTTAACAAATAAAACAAATAAGTTAATAAATAAATAAAAGAAATCATGCAAACTAAAGAAATAATAAAAAAATATCACAGTACCTACTATCTAACTAAAAATTTTTTGTTTGTTTGTAAATATCATAGTAATTAATTAAATAAATAATATCAAATAAATAGTTAAAATAAGTAGTTAAATCAAAGAATAAATAAATAATTACTAACAAAAAAAAATAAATTAGTTTGTTTTTACTAGGAAAGTTTTCAGGTACTTTGTGACGAATCCTAAACAGTGTGTAATTAAAACAAAAATCAGGTACTATCACAGTTGGATTATTTAGACTTTCGGTATCACCGTTGAACCACGTTTTGTTTTTTTTTTTTATTAATCCCAACAAAGACTTGGATGTACTTGAGCATGCAATTAATAACAATTAACATACAAATATAACAATGATAATTCAAATAATTAATCAAATTATTATCAATTTTAATAAATTATCAACGAATATAAACCATTACTTTCAGGTACTGTGCGTGAATTATAATTTTATCAGTGTTTGTTATCAAGTGATATCGATTAGGTACTAGGTGTTTTTCATTATTTGGGTTATCAAAATCCGAAGAATTTTCTTTGTTTTTGGTTAAACAACTACTAGGAAGGTACCTACGCGTGACAATACAGCCTTAGTTAATTAAGCTATTCTTTCGGGATTCTCTATGATTGAAGTCGGAGGCGATTTCAATTGCGGTTGCTTTTCGGTTTATATATTTTTTTTTTCTGTAAACAATTCAGAGGTGGTGTAAAACTAAGTTTTGTGAACGGACAGCTTATGAATTCTATGGTTATAACGTGCGACACATAATGTCTGAACTGGTTTCGTTTAATTTAAAGAGTTTTTGTAATATAGCTTCAGCTGACGCCTACTGTTTTATATCTTTTGCATGAAATATGCCAATTTTCTTGCCGGATAGATTCTCTAGTTCATACATTTGTCATCCTTCTTGTTTGATTACACGACACTTTACATATTTAGGGCATAATTTCGCAGACAGGTTTTTGGACGAATCGTTTAAAATAAAGTTCCTTCGATAGACTTCCTGCCCGGGCAGGTATCGAACGATTCGTGTGCGGGTGTTATGTGTCTTTGCAGATCGTTCATTGGATTTTAGAAGGTTTTCGCAAATTCTTTTGCGAATGCACTCCAAACGATCACGGCGAGGAAGAATCGACAACTCGCTGTCGCCAACCGCGTTTAACTTTAGTGCCAGTTCACAACTGCTACCATGCATTATCATGTTCGTACCGAACAACGCATAATAAGGAGACACACCGGTAGAGCTATGAACTGCACTCCTCAGGGCACAAGCAATATCGTTCAAATGGTAATCCCAATCTCGTTGGTCTGTCTTGAGATAAGAACGGATTGCTGCCAACAACGTGCGGTTGACCCTCTCCGATGCGTTCAATTGGGGTGCATAGTTCGCGGTCCTTAAATGTCGAATTCCGTATTTTTGCAACACATTTTGAAATTCCTTCGCCAGGAATTGCTTCCCGTTGTCCGAATGAATTATCCGTGGCACACCGAACATGCTAAACACCTTCAGTTGTAGGAACTTTATAACACTTAACGTGTTAGCGTTTTTCAGAGCCTTTAAAAACACAAACTTGGACATGTGTAGCACAACAAACACATACGCATTTCCCGATTTCGATCGGGGATAAGGACCCAAAAAATCTATAAACAGTTTTTCAAACGGGCGATCAGAGCAGTAGGAATGGACAATAGGAGGACGTGAGACCTGATTGGACGCTTTACATTCCTTACAAATAGAACAATTAGTTACATATTCGCGTACTTGCACTGTCATATTCGGCCAATGTAAATATTGTCGGATTCTATGTAGGGTCTTAGCAATACCTCCGTGGGCGACGTTTGGAGAATTGTGGGCTTTTTTAATTATATCTTCTGTAAGACCCGCCGGCACCCACAAAAGCCAAGTATGCTCTTGCATTGGTTCTTCACCTGCACTTCTAAAAGCGCGCTTATAGACAAAACCATCTTCGGTCTTGAGATCAGGAAGTTCATCAGAGTGATCATTTATAGTTTTTATCAAACTCACATACTCATCCGAGCGAAATTCAGGGGAGTCCAAGTCGATAAGTGGGGCAACTTCTTCAATGGTCAGAGAATCGACGTGTACCTGAGAAAGAGTATCCGGAACGACATTCAGACTGCCTTTTTGATGCTGTATGTCGAAAACATAAGACTGCAACAGCAACCTCCATCTGGCTAACTTACCACTCAGATCCTTCATGATCATTAGCCAGCGGAGACTAGAGTGATCTGTAATTACGGTAAAGTCCATGCCTTCGACATACGGCCTGAACTTTTGTACAGCCATCACCGCAGCCATGCACTCCTTCTCGGTAACACTGTAGTTTCTCTGACTTTTATTGAATTTCTGTGAGAAGAATGCAATCGGGACCTCTTCGTTCTCTGAGTTTTTCTGAAAGAGAACTGCACCGATTCCCGCATCCGAAGCATCACACTGGATATAAAAACGTTTTGAAAAATCTGGATGCGTAAGAACCGGTGCCTTGATTAACGTCTGCTTCAGATCCTCGAACGCTTTCAACGCTTCATCTGTCATTTTAAACTTTTCATTTCGCTTTTTCAGTAGGTCGGTTAGGGGGGCGGTCAGACTAGAAAAATCTTTGATGAACTTCCGATACCACCCTGCTAAACCAAGCAACCACCGAACTTGCCTTGCGGTTTTGGGGGTTGGGAAGTCAACAATAGCTTCCACCTTAGCAGGATCGGTTTTGAGGTTCCCACCACCCACTATGAAGCCCAAGTATTTTAGCTCTTGGAAGCAAAACTTGGATTTCTTCATGTTGATGGTGAGATTCGCTTTGCGCAAGCAGTCGGCTACTTCGTCCAACAGGGCAATATGCGTCTGGAAATCCGGAGCCATGACCAGCAAATCGTCAAGGTATACGAAGATACGATTGATGGTGAGATTCGCTTTGCGCAAGCAGTCGGCTACTTCGTCCAACAGGGCAATATGCGTCTGGAAATCCGGAGCCATGACCAGCAAATCGTCAAGGTATACGAAGACACTAAGTCGTGCAGGAATTACCTTGTCCATTAACTGGCACAACCTTTGAGCAGCATTACACAACCCAAAGGGCATGACAGTGAATTGGTACAAAGGTCTTCCCGGTTCCGCAAAGGCAGTCTTTTCCCTACTCTGTTTCTCCAGAGGTATTTGCCAGAATGCTTCCTTAAGATCTATACTACTAATGTAGTATGTATCCGGTAGTCGGCTGGTAAGCCCCTCGATATGGGGGAGAGGGTTTGCATTCTTCTTGGTCAGTGCATTCACCTTGCGAGAATCTAGGCAAAGTCGATTTTTTCCTGGTTTTCGCAAGAGCACTACTGGTGAACACCAGGGGAACACCTCGATAACGCCGAGACTCAACATCCGATCTAACTCTTCATACAAAATGGCTTGTACCGCTGGGGAGACAGGGTAGTGACGCTGTTTCACAGGGAGCGCATCTCCAGTATCAATGACATGTTCCATGAGCATCGTCTTTCCATCACGGTCGAAACAAAGAAATTTCTCCCTAACCACATCCAATTGAGCCTGTTGGTCCTCGCTCAGCTGATGAGCGCTCGAGACATCTGAAGCTTCAGTCAACGAAATCGAATGGATAAGGTTCGGTGCTAAATTGAAAATTTTCCAGAAGTCTACCCCGAAGTATATCTCCTGGTCTAAATTAGGAACGAGGAAAAATGTTATCATCTCTTCTCTGTCCTTATATGTCACTTTGCCCTCAACTTTCCCCACTATCGCTTGACTTTTTCCGTCAGCAGTCCTAACACCTGACCGGTACGCAGCTATAGACAGTTCTAGCTCCTTGACCAGCTGTAAGCAATTTTTGCCGAGAATGCTTACACTGGCCCCGCTATCCAGCAAACCTAAAACTTCTTTATTACATAATTTTATCTTCGCATAGGGTCTCCGGTCTGATGCTAAGTTTACTTTAGTAGAGGAGATTCGTTTTCTTGTTTCTTTTTTGGACTTGTATCTCAGTCGGGCTTTAAGGATTTTTTTAGACGGTTTATAAATTGCGCTGTTAAAAATTCTGTTACTCTGTTACGTGCCTGGTTATATTCTGTAATTCTAATATGCAGTGGTTTTATATGGAACAAATTTGGTTTTGTATTTTTATCTTCTTTTATATTTTCAGATTGGTTTCGTTTTAATATACTAATTTGATTTTGGCCCCCTTCCTTGAGAGGACCTTCAACGCTTTTTATTCCAGGATTGAAATCAACTTTAGAATTTACTTCGGGTTTTGATTTTGGCTCGGACGCGATTCCCCCGAAGCTTTCGCGTCGCACGATCGGTTTCCCGGGTTGCATCTAGTGCAATGTGGTGTTTTTACACCTTCCAATCCGCACTTGAAACAAAATAGATTGCGTACGTCAGACTCACAGTCAAAATAAGTATGACCCTGTAATTTACAATTTCAGCAAACCAACTTTGACGGGTCGGCGTATTTCCGTGGAGGAAGTTTGAACGAGCTCCACCAAACTGGTATGGTGCAAGTTGTTCGTCAGAGTGCTCGTACGGGTCATTTGCCGAATATTTGATGGGTGGCCTTGAGAACGATTTTTGAAAATCTCTTTCTTTCTTTGGAAAGGCGGATTCCATATCTTTACAAGCGTTCCTTAGCTGATCCAAGGAGAAGATCGGCATAGGGTATACCAGTTGAACCAATTTGTCATTCAGGTTTTTCTTCAAGATTTTTACCAATTCCACTTCCGGGATTGGAATCCTCAATTGGGATTTGGTTTTACTGACAGCGGCTAAGAAATCGTCAATGTCTTCCGAGGAACCCTGTTTACGCTCCATGATCTCTCTCATAATTTCGTAATCGGACCGATTGTTTTTGAACTGGCGCATCAGGGCTTCTCGTAAAGTGAGCCAATCAGGCCTGTAACTCGCTCTCAGGAACCGCCAGTTCCACTCGTTCGCATTTCCCTTCATCAACAAGTGGAAGTCGCGCAAAATTACGGACCACGGACACCTATGGTTGACCTGGAGTGCCTCTATACGCAAGACGAAGTTTTCCACGGACAAGGTACTGGGTTTTCCATCGAACGGAATGTTCCACTTATCGATTCGGATTGGATCCTTAAATCCAGAAGCCAACCAGGGGTGTGTGTAAGCGAGATGATAATCTTGAGAATCATG
Organism: Melangyna quadrimaculata; assembly: GCA_949320155.1. Lineage (NCBI taxonomy): Eukaryota > Metazoa > Arthropoda > Insecta > Diptera > Syrphidae > Melangyna > Melangyna quadrimaculata. The sequence goes on from OX439483.1 coordinate 271,145,766, forward strand.
GTTCATTGGATTTGTGGCTGGTCTTAAGTGAGTTTCTTGCCGACAGTCTGGTTGGTAAAATCCCGCCTGGCTTGGACGGAATGATTCTTGAGTTCTTCGGAGCAGTGGAGGAGGTTGTACATTCCTCACTGGATCGGGCCGAGGAGGCTGCTGTGGTGGTGGATGATTTGGTGGTGGAAAATTAAACACAGGTGCTGGTGGTTTTGGTACTTGCTCCGCGGATGTCGGAGATGGCCTACCTAAATTCAACTCGCTCAGGAAGCTACCTAGTTGATTTTGGATCTCTTCCTTTAAGGTAGTTGTCAGTTCCCTTTGAATAACTTGCCGGGTAGAAGATAAACCTCCAACCACAGCCGAATTTATATATGCCTTCAAGTCTTCTGGTACTACTCTTTTTTCTTTTATTTTCTTTACAGGAGGAGGAGGTCTCTGAGCTAGGCTATCTAAAATGTCCCTAGAACCCTCGAAGCCTACTGAGTTTCCTGAAAGAGGCCTATTGGAAGTGTCAGGTACACTTCCTGTCACTTGCCGGATAGTTTCATTTATCGAATCGATACTTTCCCTGACAGGCAAACTTGCTGCTCATATACCACTAAGTTGACTAAAAGAGGGAGGAGAGACGGATCGATATGGCTGTAGTTATTGTTATCGGGTAGAGGACCACCTGACCTAGCGGGTTGGTTCGATTCGGCTCGGAGCTGTCTATCCGAAATGAGAGGGGATTACATAACTTTATGTCTAGTGGTACTGTCCAAACCTTGACTTACTGATCTAGTTAATCTATGTTCTTCAATAATTTCAGCGTTACGTATTAAACGGTTGATGCGATCTTCCTCTTCTTTACTGGAATAAGCCATCTTTACTCAAATATGAAAATCGAAGCCGACTTAACAAAAAACTAAAACAAATAACGAAGTGGTGAGTTTTTCAAAGAAATGTTTCTTTATATCAAGTGCAGTGCCCAAATATTTTTAGAACTGATACTTGAAAAAGTAACTAATATTTGAAAAAAACTTGTAGAAAAACTTTAACAACTAAATCTGAACTTGTAAAGTAGGTTTATTACTTATCTGTAACAAGAAAACAAAACGATAATGAAATCAATTGAAAAGAAAGTAACTAAGAAACAATTATGAAAATCAAAGTGTGTTTGTTACGACAACAACTAGTAACGTAAAACGAAAAACTAAGATAACCTTATACAAAGAAATATTTCTAAAACTGTATTTTAGAAAAATTTGTACTGGTATCTTCAAATTTATTAACTTACTAAAATTAAAGTATTTTTTCCTCTATAATAGAAAAATAAACTTAATTTGTAAGAAAACTTACCAAACAAAATCTTATCAATATAAGAAAACAAAAAAAAATATTAACGAAAACTAATAAATAATAATTTGCTATCGAAACGTAAAGCTCCTTTAACAAAAAAGAATAAATAACGCAAAAAAAGTAAGTTTAAAAAAAAAATTATAAAAACTATTTTAAGATTTCAAAAAAAACAGGTTTTTCAACAAAACAACAATAAAATTGTATTGATAAACAAGTAGTATTGAAATTATCAAAAACGAATATGATATGAATAACGCAAATTCATAAGTATCAGAAATTATAGAAGATTAATAAATTAAACTTTGTTTTCAAAACAAAACTAAGAAGTTTTTTCTTTAAACAAAATTCTTTAAACAAACAATGTATACAACGAAATCAACAATTTAACATTTATAGCACTATACAGAAATTTTAACTTGAAACTAGGTATGATCTTCACTAACCATAAAGGAGATTACTGATTCTTTCACTCAAAAAAAATTATTCTTAGAAAAGTAGTTTGGAATTTAATCTTTATAAATAAACGGGGTGTTTCAAGTAGCATCTACGGCGGTTTATTTTCGACATGGTATGACCTTACTAATAGTATAGTAAAAGTTGGACATCAGACAGACAAAAATAAATTCCTGGAAGCAGTGATGTAAGAAAGGGTATTACAAAAAGTAGAGAATTCACAACAGAAAAGAAGTAGTTTCTTCTCACCGTTCCCGCTATTCTAATCAGTCTCTTAGGACTTTGTTACGAGCTTAAACCCGAAAAAAAGATGAAAGAAGATAAGGTTGGAATCGTGCAGCGCTGTTTCAACTATTTGTCGAACACGGTCACCATATCCAAATTGAAAACTAAGAAGACAAGAAATGAGGAATGAAAATGAAATTTAGAGATGAAAAGTTGAAATTTGGGATTGGGAATACAAGGTAAACAGGACTTAGAAAAAGAAGTGAACTGACAGCAAATTTCCGGATTTCGTCACAGTTCACCATAGTATGTCTGAGACTTTCTACGTGAAGACATACGAATCCGAAAACCTACTTCCAGTCCATTTGGAAGAAAAAAAAAAAACTCTCACTAACCGCAGTCGCTATGAACTTCCAAGAAATCATCGCAATACACCTGAGTGCGTCTGTGACTTTCTCGATGCAGACATACAATTCTTGAAAATTGATAGCAAGTTTGGTTGAACTATCACGAAACGAAGACTACAAAAAATATTAGCTTAAAGCCAAAACTTTGGGCGCCAATTTGTTGTGAGGCAAGAGGAATCATTGGATGGTTGGTGATGTGGTAGAGTAGGAAAAATAAGGAAAGGTTAGGAATTTGAAAAAGGAAGAGATCCGAGAATGGTAAGAGTGGTAAGTTCCGGGCAACGCGGCCTGCTTGTGAAGCTCGACATTAGCTCGCCGGAATGGGGGGGGGATCTTGCCCCCGAAACTTAACCTCACCAGCAAACAAATAAACATAAATCAGGCCCGGTATAATCATACAAGAATAAGACCGCGGACAGACGATCACCACTTCCTGGCACTGCTGGTATCATCGCAGTGTTGTCAAACCCACCCAACCTAGGAATCCAGTGACCTTATTTAGGATTCCCCCTTTATGGCGATGACCACTCTCCGGTCATACCATCTTCACCGTAGTAGCTTCGCTACTATCCACACCCCTGGCGACTAGCTCTTAGCACCTCATGATTTCTCTTAAGAAATCAAGGAAAAACATGAATTCATCCAAAAGAGACAAGTGAAGTTTTATTAAATTTTAAAGATGAGATTAACATATAGGATTTTTGTTATGAAATTGAATTTAAAATTTTACTGTAGCAAGATTATTCAGTATTATAAATGAAAATTAATTTTGAACACGGTGTTCTCTTTTTTTTTCTTTTCTTTTACAGCTAATAAAAAAAAACAAGGAACAAGAAAGATAAATAAGCAATAACAACTTGAGACAGATTTTTTTCTCGAAAGGACTATCATTAAACTCTGAAAAAGGCCTAGACTATGAAACAATTCTATACCTTCTAAGAGCTCTATGGAAGTGGTTTTTATCCTAAAAGGAACGAATTAACAGATCAACAATTAAACATATGATAGGCCTTGAAAAAGCAATCACCTTCACTTACAAAGGGAATTTAATGAACATAAGAAAAATCAAAATTTAGAAAATATATATAATATAAGATGATAATAGCAATAGTTAATATAAGAAAAACTATGTTAAATAACAAAATAAATTTAAAACAAAATAATAAGAAAAAGAAAGTATATTATAATATAGCAAAAAGGATAATATGTTTGATGAAAAAAACTTCACGTCTCGTAATCTTAACAAAATAAAACAAAATATACATTAAACTGGAACAAAACAGCGACCAGGATCACCGATTGAAAGGAATTAGTTTGACGTGAGAAATCTTTTAATTGAACTAATTTACTTACTCTTCTTATAGATGATAAGGGTAGGTTTAAATAGTTTCAGTAGGAACTTTGCTTTTTTTTAATATATAAATGATAGCTTAACATTTTGAGTTTTCTTCAAATTTACCTGATACCCTAATGGAGAGGGCGTTCTGGGGATGGAATCCGTGGTCCAAGAGTGCTGATCGGTACTGCCGCACATAACATTAAGTCATCTCTCTGTGAGGATTCAAATACACCATCCACGAAATACGGGATTTAAACACCAACAACCATTCACACAAATTATGGCTAACTGGCTGCCAATAGATTCTCAACAAGGATCGTCCAACAATAGCACCAGATATAATTTATATACAGCCAACAACAATATACGAAATAAATTTGTGTGGCGGTCCAGCCAGCTGGAACCGCCAGAGTTTCCAAAATGTGGTGATAAAAGATAACCTGTATAAATTTCTATTAGCACTTATTTCCTCATTAAAATTTTCTTCTTCAGAAATGAACTCACCTCACACACTCGTTTTATTTGCTTTAAAAAAATGTCGTATCTCAAGTTTCTATCGATGATTATCAATTTTCGGACTTGCACTTCGTAATTCTACAATTTTATAATAGACGATGAGAATTATAAATAAATTTTAATTTATGCAAAGAAAAAATCATATTCAAAATATGTTTATTCACCACTACACTTTTTGCTTACATTTTGTAATAATTTAAAGAAAATTAATACCTATTTAATCAAAAAAAATTAAGTGTAGCCCGAACTCAAATCACGTCAGCTCGTGTTCAATAAACTTTGGATATGTTCATTCCATATGACGTTTCAATTTATTCCAACCAAATTCGGTACTTTGAACACGCCACTTCTTTTTTTTTTTCTATTAAATTTCCCCTCTTACACAGATAACGTCATACGGTTTAACATACCCGCTAGTCTTCTTTTTGTTTTGTTTTATACTTAAATTAGTTTTTTTTCTCCGTATGTGTCTGTGTAGTGGGAGATCTCAATTCGCCTCAAGAATTGACATTCCGAAACAAAAATTGAAGCTCTCCGCCATTTTCCAAAAGTCATTTCAGGTTTCAACTACTCTTGAACAGATGGCGGTAAAAAAAACTTAATCATCCGTTCAAACATTGTTTATGGTGAAAAGTTTCGTCGAACCCAGTTTGCTTTTCCGTGAATTATTCTGAATTTATTGTCAGTAAAAAGATCCACTTCAAACAACCCTAACTCCCCTGAAACCCAACAAACCACCATACCAAAACTAACCACACCCAAAACATAGGTGAAAACACCACAACTCTAAACTCATTTTCGGTATCTTTTCCCGACTATATCATATTCCTGCCATTGTCGAGATTAATAAACCGATGTATCGATTTGACGTCCATAGAACCGATTACACTTTCTGAAAAACACCAGCTCTGAAATTGACATTTTTTTTTTTTTTTGCTGGATTAACATGTATCTTCGTCTGCAAATATGAAGAAAAGTGGAGCGGGACAGATGCATGCCAGAAACCTGAGCGTGTGAAAGAGAACCATCAAGAACCGTCTTATGTCTGCATTATAGCACTAGCTATAATCTGCAAGTACAAAATTATCCTGCATTTTGGTGTTCCCTCTCTATCCAACAAGTGCAAATTTTAATTGTGCATCCCTTTTTTTTGCAAAAGACAGACGGAGATACATGTAAATCCACCATTACGCAATGACTCAAAAACCTTTCCTTGTCTCCTTTTATCAACAAACGTCAATTTCCTTCTAAAATACCTAAATTAATGAAATAAATACCTAAATAAATAAATATAACAGCTAATGACACACAATTTTCGTAAACGTTTGTATCCACAAGTGAAATGTCAAAAACAACCAATCTGTCCGATATCCTATACTTACTTTACTTTACTTTTGATGGCGCTCACAGCCCAGGATGGGCTTCGGCCTCAACTAACAAGCCCCTCCAGCCAGCTCTGTCCCTAGCTAGCCGCTTCCAGTTGCGCACACCGAGTGCTTTGATGTCGTCATTCACTTGATTGCGCCACCTGTTACGGGTTCTTCCTCTGCTGCGTACCCCATCGGGGTTGGATTCGAAGACTCGTCGGGCAGGTGCGTTGCTGTCCATACGCTCCACGTGCCCCAGCCATCTAAGCCGCTGTATTTTCAGCTTTTTGACCAGGTCAACGTCGCTGTATAGCCCGTATAGCTCGTCGTTGAATCTTCTCCTCCATACTCCTTCGATACACACCGGACTGAAAATCACACGAAGAATCTTCCTCTCAAAGCACCCTAGCAGATTTTTATCCGAATCTTTCAGTGTCCATGCTTCTGACCCATAAAGCAGGACCGGGATGATTAGGGTTTTGTATAAAGTCTCCTTGGTTCTCTGAGAGAGGGCCTTACTACTTAAATGCCTTCTTAGACCGAAGAAACAGCGGTTGGCAAGAGTAATTCTTCGCTTGATCTCTGCACTGATGTCATTCTGCGATGTAATAGTGGAGCCCAGGTAGACAAAGTCCTTGACAACTTCGAAGTTATATCTGTCCATCGTGATATTTTGCCCGAGTCGACGATGTTGAGATTCCTCTCTCGATGACAGCATATACTTCGTCTTGTCCTCATTAACCGCCAATCCCATTCTAGCCGCCTCCGATTCAATGCTCGCAAATGCCCCTGCCACAGCTCGCTTCGTTCTGCCGACAATGTCTATGTCATCTGCATATGCAAGCAATTGAACGGACTTTTGATAGATTGTACCGCCTGTGTTGACATGTGCGTTGCGTACAATGGCTTCAAGAACGATGTTGAATAGGTTGCATGATAACGCGTCGCCTTGCCTCAATCCTTTCTCAACATCAAAGGAATCGGTGGTGTTCTTACCAATTTTGACGGAGCAGCGAGATTTCTCCATCGTCATCCTGCACAAGCGGACGAGTTTGGCAGGGATGCCGAGACTCGACATGGCTCTGTATAATTCGTCCCTTTTCACGCTATCATACGCGACTTTAAAATCGATAAAAAGGTGGTGTGTATCGATCTGGAATTCCCGGGATTTTTCTAAAATCTGTCGGAGTGTGAACATTTGATCGACGGTTGACTTGCCTGGCCTAAAACCGCACTGATAAGGGCCGATCAGATCGTTGACAAAAGGTTTTAAGCGGTCACACAGGATGGCCGACAAGATTTTATAAGCGAAGTTTAGGAGACTAATTCCTCTGTAGTTGGTACATTTCAGAACATCTCCCTTTTTATGGATGGGGCACACTATACCGAGGTTCCATTCATCGGGCATACTTTCCTCCGACCAAATTTTGCAGATGAGCTGGTGTATGCTCCTAGCCAATTCATCTCCCGCTGATTTAAATAGTTCGGCTTGTAAGCCATCCGCACCTGCAGCCTTGTACGACTTAAGTTTGGATATCGCCAGCCGAACTTCGGTTAGGTCGGGTGGACGGAACTCTTGGCCATCATCGTCCAAGTTGAATGGAGCGTTCTGCCTATTAGCGGCATCTTGGCTGTCTTCGCCATTAAGCAGTCTAGAGAAGTGTTCTTTCCAGATCCTCAGCACTGACTGTGTGTCTACTACCATATTCCCACTCTCATCTCGGCAGGCTTCCGTTCTAGCCTTGAATCCTTGGGTGGATCGCTTCACCCTCTGATAAAATTTTCGAACATCTCCCCTACCGCTACAACCCTCATTAGACTCTACCGCCCGCTTCTCGTGCTCTCTCTTTTTCCTCCTGAGAAGTCGGCGTTCCTCTTTTCGTTTCAGCCCGTAGAGCTCCCGGGCCACTCTCTCAGCAGCTCTTGTTCGAGTCTGCAGCATTGCCTGGTAGGCCTCGTCCTTAGCTGCATGCGCTAGCCGGCACTCCTCATCGAACCAGGGGTTTCGTTGTATTCGCCTAGTGAAACCCAGCACATCAGAGGCGGCACTTCTAATGGCTTGCTGACAGTGTTCCCACTGGTCCTCTGCACTTGATGCTGGTAGCGGACCTCCTGAGAGATTAAGAGTTACGTGGTCTGCAAAAGTTCTGGCAGTCTCTTGCGATTTAAGCTTCTCGACATCGAATCTTTTCACAGCATCTGCTCTGCGTTGTCGCGTCATGGATATCCGCATACGTAGTCTAGCTACCACCAGGTAGTGATCCGAGTCAATGTTGGCCCCTCGGAACGTTCGGACGTCCAAGATACTGGAAGCATGTCTCGCGTCTATCGCAACGTGGTCGATTTGGTTGACGGTTACTTGATCACGCGACCGCCAAGTCCCCTTGTGTATATTGAGGTGTGGGAAGTAGGTGCTTGAGATGATGACATTTCGCCCCGCCGCAAAGTCTGCCAGCCTGTGTCCGTTGCCGGAAGTTTCGTCGTGTAGGCTGTGTCCTCCGACTATCGAACCAAAGATGCCCTCCTTTCCGAATCTTGCGTTGAAGTCACCAAGAATGATCTTCACGTCGTACTTCGGGCACATATCATACGTTGTCTCCAAGAGATCGTAGAATGCTTCTTTGGTTGAGTCTTCTCTCCTTTCATGGGGGGCGTGAACACAAATCAGCGAAATGTTCTTAAATTTGCCTTTGATGCGGATTGTGACCAGGCGCTCGCTTACACTTCGGAAGCCCAAGACTTCTTGCCTAAGTCTTCCCCTTATCACAAAACCACAACCCAAGAGCCGCTGACCCTGTTCCTTCAAGCACCCGCCGTAGTAGATGTCACACGTTTTCAGTCTCCGTACGCCCTCTCCATCCCATCGCACTTCCTGGATGGCTGTTACGTCAGCCTTTAGCCTGTCCAGGACCCATGTTCTGTAACTTGCGAAGCGATAAAACTTGTCGAGAAACGGTGAGAATTGAAACAAAACTCATTTTATCGCATCATCGGGTTTCTATAACTTTGACAGGCGATAATTTTATCGACTGGAACAAACGGAATAGAAATACTGGAAAAATGCGATAAAATGGGTTTCTGTATCTCTGAAGGTCGATAAGTTTATCATTTTAAACGTCAAATCTTATCGCTGACCTAAGAGATGGCGAGTAAACATAAATATAGAGAAAAATGGTAAGAAATTAAATTATTTTACAAAAAAGGCCTTTTAAACTAAATTTAAACTTACTTTTATTTTATTGTAGCTTATTGACGATGAAGAAGACGCTGATAACGTTAAATACTCTTAAATGAAATCGGTTCATAAGAAAAGAGTAACAATTGTTGCGAAACTTTCAAATTTACATTAATTTATTCTTGGATGTTCAAGACGAGGGCTAAAGGAACCTTAACACCTTGATTTAATAAGCTGTTTTAATATTGAAGCTCCCAAGGATACTATTGGCGTTCGAGTTAATACTACTCTTTGTTACTTTGCTATGAATCGAAAGGTACATTTTTAACTTTTGCTAAGAAATCTAAGATAATATATGAAATATATTTCCAGCTTCCTTCAGTATGGACAGAACTCTTCAAAGATAACAATACCTTTTCACTTATCTTCCCAACGGCTGTAGTCAATTTAACACAAACAAGACATCGCTGATTGTGATAATGCTAAACTATGAGAGAAAACCTCACTCAATTCAAGTGTTTTTGGTCCTAACTGCGTTATTTATCCAAAAAATATTGTAACCAATAAGGTTATTACGGCAAAAAAGAAAAATTTTTAAATTCTTTTTCGTGAATTTGATGAAAAAAGCTCTTAAAATATAACTGAACTATCATAAGAAACATCCACAAAAATATGAATCAATAATGTAGCTTTAATAGTACATAAATGAATAAATATTTACTTTGTATCTATGATATATATAATATCTGATTATAAGCAATTTAAAATGTAATCATTAAAAACTTTCGTTTGATTTTTATTTTAATTCAATTTCCTAAATACAAGCCAATAATGACGTTGGTTTGCATGTAACACTTAAAAGAATTTCGAGCTAAATTCTTGTGTTACATACAAACCACTTCATTTCAAAAATACGTGCTTCATTTGGATTATTGAAATGGTGGTGAGTTTCAATTTATGTCACCTAAGTGTTCCTTACACCCATTTTCAATTTAAGGAATTTTAAAAAGTAATTCCCATGTAAAAGTATTTTCAACATTTTTAATTTTCAAAAAAAAATGTTGAAACGTTTTTTATATGGAAATTTTTTGAGATAATTTTTTGAATTAAAAATGCTTTCCGGAACTAGTTAGAAGACACAAATTAGAACTCAGAATGGTTTCAATCATCCCAATGAAGCACGTAGTTTTGAGATGACAGTGGTTTGTATGTATCACTTACAAGAATTTCGTATGATTTTCTCTCGAAATTCTTGTAAGTGTTACATACAAACCACTGTCATTTCAAAACTACGTGCTTCATTGGGATGATTGAAACCATTCTGAGTTCTAATTTGTGTCTTCTAACTAGTTCCGGAAAGCATTTTTAATTCAAAAAATTATCTCAAAAAATTTCCATATAAAAAACGTTTCAACATTTTTTTTTGAAAATTAAAAATGTTGAAAATACTTTTACATGGGAATTACTTTTTAAAATTCCTTAAATTGAAAATGGGTGTAAGGAACACTTAGGTGACACAAATTAGAACTCAGAATGGTTTCAATCATCCCAATGAAGCACGTAGTTTTGAAATGACAGTGGTTTGTATGTAACACTTACAAGAATTTCGAGAGAAAATCATACGAAATTCTTGTAAGTGATACATACAAACCACTGTCATCTCAAAACTACGTGCTTCATTGGGATGATTGAAACCATTCTGAGTTCTAATTTGTGTCTTCTAACTAGTTCCGGAAAGCATTTTTAATTCAAAAAATTATCTCAAAAAATTTCCATATAAAAAACGTTTCAACATTTTTTTTTGAAAATTAAAAATGTTGAAAATACTTTTACATGGGAATTACTTTTTAAAATTCCTTAAATTGAAAATGGGTGTAAGGAACACTTAGGTGACATAAATTAGAACTCAGAGCAGTTTCTACCACCCAAATGAAGAACATATTTTTGAAACGATGGTAGTTTGTATGTAACTCAAAAATTTCGAGCGAAATAGAAACACTTCAATCATAAACCACAAATATCAATAGAGCTTAAGGAAAACCGTTCCAATAAAATAAAGACGCAAATTATTTTGATTATATTCTTTATTGGCAAATTGTTGACCTAAGCCGGTCACGTATGGTGGTTGCCACCCGAAGATAACTTGTTGATTGTTCCGTTTCCGGGTAAGGAATCTCTTCATTTTCTTGGACTGGATCGATTATATCATCTAAAAGTCCGTGTCTTTTTCTAAAGTTGTGAAGAACACAGCATGCGTTTATTATTTTCCCTGCTGAATCTGGGGAATAAAATAGCCCAACTCGAAGGCACCGAAACACGGACTTCAGAACACCGTTTAATCTTTCTACACAATTCCTTGTGCGCGCATGTATAGTGTTGAAACATCTATCGACTGTATTTGACGTAGCACGGTATGGCGTCATTAGCCAAGGACGTAGAGGGTATCCCGAATCTCCTTTAAAGAAATTAAGATAAAAGCTGCTTAAAAGTTTAAGTTTTAAATAGAAACTATAATTACCTAAGAGCCATGAATTATGCTCTCCGGGTCCACATGCTTCATAACGCCTTTCTAGCAGCACATTTATTTGAGAAGCCTCCCAAATGTAGGCGTCATGGGCAGCACCTCGATATCTTGCGAAACCTCCGAGAATTTTTAGATCGAAATCACATATCTGAAAGTTCATAATTTTTGTTGAATATAGACGATAATTAGGTAAAGATTTTTTACCAATTGTACATTTTTCGAATGGAAACCTTTTCGGTTAAGGTAGCAGGCTTCAATGTCACGGCTTGGTTTTTGTATCCGTACATGGGTGCAGTCAATTGCACCAATCACCCCAGGAAAGCCGGTTTGTTCAAAAAACCTAAGATATGTATATTTAGTAAGTTTAGCGAACAAATATTTTTTATTCAATCAAAATCTTACCTCCGTTTAATGGCTTCGTAGTCTTCTATACTTGGAAACTTAATCCATTTGTTCATCAAATTATTTTGGAGAACTTTTGACACATCAGCTATACACCGTGAGATCATGGATCTGCTCATTGCTACGGAAAAATCATGGCCAATGTCTCTCTGGTAGGATCCCGTTGCAAAAAAGTGGATTGCCGAGCAAACGCGGAGGGGTATTGGGATAAAAGTTCTTCTTTGTCCCTGTGGCAAATATGGACGTATTTCCTCCACCAAAATCAGCGCTGCATCACGGCTCAGCCGGAATACCTCACGGAAACGTTCCTCGGGCATTTCGAAGGGATTCGTACTATCTCGAAGCATGCGGCGTTCTATACGCATTTTGTTGCGGCGTTGGTAAGCTTCTTCAATGAAAACAGCGAACATTTTCAATAAAAATACACTATATAAATAATTTTAACAAAATCAAGAATAATAAATACAATTTGCATTTCACTTTCTGTTTTTTTCTTGTTTCAAAATGTCAATTTGACAGTTCTACTTATCGCCTTCCAATGGAATTTCCAGCCCAAACAAATCGAAAATCGAAGTTATCGCATTGAGTTACAGAAACCCAATTTTTTCCAGAGGCGATAAGTGGGGAACGAATCGTTTCATTTTTTAACGATGCGATAACTTATCGCCTGAGTTACAGAACATGGGTCCAGGTTCTCCACTAATTGTTTGGCTGCACGTGTTCTGTATAAGGACAGGACGTTCCACGTGCAGATCCGAAATTCATTGTCCTTGTTTCGTTTGCTGGGGTCGTCAACTTTAAAATCAATCCGATATCCTATACGGATACTAATATGTCAAGATGGGCTGTCGCATAAGCTTTCGATCGCGATCATTGTTCTCTCTCCTTCGGAAAAATAATCGTTGGTTCTTCATCGGCTAGAATGCTGAACGCGACCATTTTCTTGTTTATCTTTATTATTTCAGCAACAACAACCATAGCACCAGCAGTATGAACAGAAAATTAAATGATAAGTATTTTAATTTATTAATTGTGTTTATGAATCTTTTTATTACTAATCTTTTCATTTACTTATAGCTTCCCATCCAATTACATGGAGTAGCAGGACGGCCGCAAGAAATTGTGCTCGTCTGTCGGATACACTCCGACAGATGAGTAAAACAAAGGACGCTGGGTGTTCCTCTTGCCTACCTAGTTGTAGGTGGAGAGTCAACCCATGCCATCGAAGCCGAGCAGCCAAAATACGGCCAAGGCCAAGTAAGTTGGTGTGATGGGACGCCGTGTAACAAAAAGGTAAGTACATATTAGTACCTACAAAACAAAATTTGGTTAAAATGTTTGTTTTTTTTTCTTTTTCCATTCGTTTAGGATTTTGGGGTAGCCGAACAAAACAAAAGGAGTATTCATGTAAACGCAGAACATTTATGGCAACCGTACAAACGAGGATTTCTTATCGGTAGAAATTAACTGTCCACATTTTTATAGGAAAAATATTCTGCAAAAAGAATTTCATCTCCAAATTAGAAGCGGAAAGCGTAGAAATTAACCTAGTACGCTGCGATGAGCCGAGTGTGATGTTTAATTTGGTGATTTTCCAAATTTACGCAAGTGCTATTAAGATTTAAGGGTGAGTTCATGTGACCATTTTGCAGAAACTTAGAATTTTCTGCAAATAGGAAAATTATTACGTTGCATGAATACTCTTAAAGACAAACCCATTAGCAAGGGATTGCACAACGAGCCGGTTTGCTGTAATTTTTTTTCTTTCGAATTTCTTACAAAGGTGGGTATTTTTCTATTTGGTAGATTTTCATTTTTTTTTTCTAATAACATTATTTTCTTTTTTTATTCCAGATTCACCTTGAGCAAACTACTTCGATAAGCCAAAACATCGGCAGTAGCACCGGACCTCTTCTAACACACACTACACCCCGCACCCACGCAAGGCAGGATTCCTTGACATGGATGTCTCTGGTGAGCGTTTGTTAGATTATTCGAAAATTTACTTTTTGATAATAAATAAATTAAGTTAACAAATAAAACAAATAAGTTAATAAATAAATAAAAGAAATCATGCAAACTAAAGAAATAATAAAAAAAATATCACAGTACCTACTATCTAACTAAAAATTTTTTGTTTGTTTGTAAATATCATAGTAGTTTTAAATCATTACGGATATGCTTATTAATATCACAGAAGTTATTGAATAAGTTTATAAGTAAATAAAAACAAGTAAATAAATAGATTTTAATAAATTAATTAAATAAATAATATCAAATAAATAGTTAAAATAAGTAGTTAAATCAAAGAATAAATAAATAATTACTAACAAAAAAAAATAAATTAGTTTGTTTTTACTAGGAAAGTTTTCAGGTACTTTGTGACGAATCCTAAACAGTGTGTAATTAAAACAAAAATCAGGTACTATCACAGTTGGATTATTTAGACTTTCGGTATCACCGTTGAACCACGTTTTGTTTTTTTTTTTATTAATCCCAACAAAGACTTGGATGTACTTGAGCATGCAATTAATAACAATTAACATACAAATATAAAAATGATAATTCAAATAATTAATCAAATTATTATCAATTTTAATAAATTATCAACGATTATAAACCATTACTTTCAGGTACTGTGCGTGAATTATAATTTTATCAGTGTTTGTTCTCAAGTGATATCGATTAGGTACTAGGTGTTTTTCATTATTTGGGTTATCAAAATCCGAAGAATTTTCTTTGTTTTTGGTTAAACAACTACTAGGAAGGTACCTACGCGTGACAATACAGCCTTAGTTAATTAAGCTATTCTTTCGGGATTCTCTATGATTGAAGTCGGAGGCGATTTCAATTGCGGTTGCTTTTCGGTTTATATATTTTTTTTTTCTGTAAACAATTCAGAGGTGGTGTAAAACTAAGTTTTGTGAACGGACAGCTTATGAATTCTATGGTTATAACGTGCGACACATAATGTCTGAACTGGTTTCGTTTAATTTAAAGAGTTTTTGTAATATAGCTTCAGCTGACGCCTACTGTTTTATATCTTTTGCATGAAATATGCCAATTTTCTTGCCGGATAGATTCTCCAGTTCATACATTTGTCATCCTTCTTGTTTGATTACACGACACTTTACATATTTAGGGCATAATTTCGCAGACAGGTTTTTGGACGAATCGTTTAAAATAAAGTTCCTTCGATAGACTTCCTGCCCGGCCAGGTATCGAACGATTCGTGTGCGGGTGTTATGTGTCTTTGCAGATCGTTCATTGGATTTTAGAAGGTTTTCGCGAATTCTTTTGCGAATGCACTCCAAACGATCACGGCGAGGAAGAATCGACAACTCGCTGTCGCCAACCGCGTTTAACTTTAGTGCCAGTTCATAACTGCTACCATGCATTATCATGTTCGTACCGAACAACGCATAATAAGGAGATACGCCGGTAGAGCTATGAACTGCACTCCTCAGGGCACAAGTAATATCGTTCAAATGGTAATCCCAATCTCGTTAGTCTGTCTTGAGATAAGAACGGATTGCTGCCAACAACGTGCGGTTGACCCTCTCCGATGCGTTCAATTGGGGTGCATAGTTCGCGGTCCTTAAATGTCGAATTCCGTATTTTTGCAACACATTTTAAAATTCCTTCGCCAGGAATTGCTTCCCGTTGTCCGAATGAATTATCCGTGGCACACCAAACATGCTAAACACCTTCAGTTGTAGGAACTTTATAACACTTAACGTGTTAGCGTTTTTCAGAGCCTTTAAAAATACAAACTTGGACATGCGTAGCACAACAAACACATACGCATTTCCCGATTTCGATCGGGGATAAGGACCCAAAAAATCTATAAGCAGTTTTTCAAACGGGCGATCAGAGCAGTAGGAATGGACAATAGGAGGACGTGAGACCTGATTGGACGCTTTACATTCCTTACAAATAGAACAATTAGTTACATATTCGCGTACTTGCACTGTCATATTCGGCCAATGTAAATATTGTCGGATTCAATGTAGGGTCTTAGCAATACCTCCGTGGGCGACGTTTGGAGGATTGTGAGCTTTTTTAATTATATCTTCTGTAAGACCCGCCGGCACCCACAAAAGCCAAGTATGCTCTTGCATTGGTTCTTCACCTGCACTTCTAAAAGCGCGCTTATAGACAAAACCATCTTCGGGCTTGAGATCAGGAAGTTCATCAGAGTGATCATTTATAGTTTTTATCCAACTCACATACTCATCCGAGCGAAATTCAGGGGAGTCCAAGTCGATAAGTGGGGCAACTTCTTCAATGGTCAGAGAATCGACGTGTACCCGAGAAAGAGTATCCGGAACGACATTCAGACTGCCTTTTCGATGCTGTATGTCGAAAACATAAGACTGCAACAGCAAACTCCATCTGGCTAACTTACCACTCAGATCCTTCATGATCATTAGCCAGCAGAGACTAGAGTGATCTGTAATTATGGTAAAGTTCATGCGTTCGACATGCGGCCTGAACTTTTGTACAGCCATCACCGCAGCCATGCACTCCTTCTCGGTAACACTGCAGTTTCTCTGACTTTTATTGAATTTCTGTGAGAAGAATGCAATCGGGACCTCTTCGTCCTCTGAGTTTTTCTGAAAGAGAACTGCACCGATTCCCGCATCCGAAGCATCACACTGGATATAAAAACGTTTTGAAAAATCTGGATGCGTAAGAACCGGAGCCTTGATTAACGTCTGCTTCAGATCCTCGAACGCTTTCAACGCTTCATCTGTCATTTTAAACTTTTCATTTCGCTTTTTCAGTAGGTCGGTTAGGGGGGCGGTCAGACTAGAAAAATCTTTGATGAACTTCCGATACCACCCTGCTAAACCAAGCAACCGCCGAACTTGCCTTGCGGTTTTGGGGGTTGGGAAGTCAACAATAGCTTCCACCTTAGCAGGATCGGTTTTGAGGTTCCCACCACCAACTATGAAGCCCAAGTATTTTAGCTCTTGGAAGCAAAACTTGGATTTTTTCATGTTGATGGTGAGATTCGCTTTGCGCAAGCAGTCGGCCACTTCGTCCAACAGGGCAATATGCGTCTGGAAATCCGGAGCCATGACCAGCAAATCGTCAAGGTATACGAAGACACGATCCCTAAGTCGTGCAGGAATTACCTTGTCCATTAACTGGCACAACCTTTGAGCAGCATTACACAACCCAAAGGGCATGACAGTGAATTGGTACAAGGGTCTTCCCGGTACCGCAAAGGCAGTCTTTTCCCTACTCTGTTTCTCCAGAGGTATTTGCCAGAATGCTTACTTAAGATCTCTACTACTAATGTAGTATGTATCTGGTAGTCGGCTGGTAAGCCCCTCGATATGGGGGAGAGGGTTTGCATTCTTCTTGGTCAGTGCATTCACCTTGCGAGAATCTAGGCAAAGTCGATTTTTTCCTGGTTTTCGCAAGAGCACTACTGGTGAACACCAGGGACTTTCGCTCTCCTCGATAACGCCGAGACTCAACATCCGATCTAACTCTTCATACAAAATGGCTTGTACCGCTGGGGAGACAGGGTAGTGACGCTGTTTCACAGGGAGCGCATCTCCAGTATCAATGACATGTTCCATGAGCATCGTCTTTAACCACATCCAATTGAGCCTGTTGGTCCTCGCTCAGCTGATGAGCGCTCGAGACATCTGAAGCTTCAGTCAACGAAATCGAATGGATAAGGTTTGGTGCTAAATTGAAAATTTTCCAGAAGTCTACCCCGAGGTATATCTCCTGGTCTAAATTAGGAACGAGGAAAAATGTTATCATCTCTTCACTGTCCTTATATGTCACTTGGCCCTCAACTTTCCCCACTATCGCTTGACTTTTTCCGTCAGCAGTCTTAACACCAGACCGGTACGCAGCTATAGACAGTTCTAGCTCCTTGACCAGCTGTAAGCAATTTTTGCCGAGAATGCTTACACTGGCCCCGCTATCCAGCAAACCTAAAACTTCTTTATTACATAATTTTATTTTTGTATAGGGTCTCTGGTCTGATGCTAAGTTTACTTTAGTAGAGGAGATTCGTTTTCTTGTTTCTTTTCTGGACTTGTATCTCCTTCGGGCTTTAAGGATTTTTTTAGACGGTTTATAAATTGCGCTGTTAAAAATTCTGTTACGTGCCTGGTTATATTCTGTAATTTTAATATGCAGTGGTTTTATATGGAACAAATTTGGTTTTGTATTTTTATCTTCTTTTATATTTTCAGATTGGTTTCGTTTTAATATACTAATTTGATTTTGGCCCCCTTCCTTGAGAGGACCTTCAACGCTTTTTATTCCAGGATTGAAATCAACTTTAGAATTTACTTCGGGTTTTGATTTTGGCTCGGACGCGATTCCCCCGAAGCTTTCGCGTCGCACGATCGGTTTCCCGGGTTGCATCTAGTGCAATGTGGTGTTTTTACACCTTCCAATCCGCACTTGAAACAAAATAGATTGCGTACGTCAGACTCACAGTCAAAATAAGTATGACCCTGTAATTTACAATTTCAGCAAACCAACTTTGGCGGGTCGGCGTATTTCCGTGGAGGAAGTTTGAACGAGCTCCACCAAACTGGTATGCTGCAAGTTGTTCGTCAGAGTGCTCGTACGGGTCATCGTATTCTATCTCATTTGCCGAATATTTGATGGGTGGCCTTGAGAACGATTTTTGAAAATCTCTTTCTTTCTTTGGAAAGGCGGATTCCACATCTTTACAAGCGTTCCTCAGCTGATCCAAGGAGAAGATCGGCATAGGATATACCAGTTGAACCAATTTGTCATTCAGGTTTTTCTTCAAGATTTTTACCAATTCCACTTCCGGGATTGGAATCCTCAATTGGGATTTGGTTTTACTGACAGCGGCTAAGAAATCGTCAATGTCTTCCGAGGAACCCTGTTTAGGCTCCATGATCTCTCTCATAATTTCGTAATCGGACCGATTGTTTTTGAACTGGCGCATCAGGGCTTCTCGTAAAGTGAGCCAGTCGGGCCTGTTACTCGCTCTCAGGAACCACCAGTACCACTCGTTCGCATTTCCCTTCATCAACAAGTGGAAGTCGCGCAAAATTACGGACCACGGACACCTATGGTTGACCTGGAGTGCCTCTATACGCAAGACGAAGTTTTCCACGGACAAGGTACTGGGTTTTCCATCGAACGGAATATTCCACTTATCGATTCGGATTGGATCCTTAAATCCAGAAGCCAACCAGGGGTGTGTGTAAGCGAGATGATAATCTCGAGAATCATGGTCATTGGATTTGTGGCTGGTCTTAAGTGAGTTTCTTGCCGACAGTCTGGTTGGTAAAATCCCGCCTGGCTTGGACGGAATGATTCTTGAGTTCTTCGGAGCAGTGGAGGAGGTTGCACGAAATGATTCCTCACTGGATCGGGCCGAGAAGGCTGCTGTGGTGGTGGATGATTTGGTGGTGGAAAATTATACACAGGTGCTGGTGGTTTTGGTACTTGCTGTCACTTGCCGGATAGTTTCATTTATCGAATCGATACTTTCCCTGACAGGCAAACTTGCTGCTCCCATACCACTAAGATGACTAAAAGAGGGAGGAGAGATGGACTCGATATGACTGTAGTTATCGTTATCGGGTAGAGGACCACCTGACCTAGCGGGTTGGTTCGATTGGGCTCGGAGCTGTCTATCCGAAATGAGAGGGGATTACATAACTTGATGTCTAGTGATACTGTCCAAACCTTGACTTACTGATCTAGTTAATCTATGTTCTTCATTAATTTCAGCGTTACGTATTAAACGGTTGATGCGATCTTCCTCTTCTTTACTGGAATAAGCCATCTTTACTCAAATATGAAAATCGAAGCCGACTTAACAAAAAACTAAAACAAATAACGAAGTGGTGAGTTTTTCTAAGAAATGTTTCTTTATATCAAGTGCAGTGCCCAAATATTTTTAGAACTGATACTTGAAAAAGTAACTAATATTTGAAAAAAACTTGTAGAAAAACTTTAACAACTAAATCTGAACTTGTAAAGTAGGTTTATTACTTATCTGTAACAAGAATGAAATCAATTGAAAAGAAAGTAACTAAGAAACAATTATGAAAATCAAAGTGTGTTTGTTACGACACCAACTAGTAACGTAAAACGAAAAACTAAGATAACCTTATACAAAGAAATATTTCTAAAACTGTATTTTAGAAAAATTTGTACTGGTATCTTCAAATTTATTAACTTACTAAAATAAAGTATTTTTTCCTCTATAATAGAAAAATAAACTTAATTTGTAAGAAAACTTACCAAAAAAAATCTTATCAATATAAGAAAACAAAAAAAAATATTAACGAAAACTAATAAATAATAATTTGCTATCGAAACGTGAAGCTCCTTTAACAAAAAAGAATAAATAAAATTTTTATCCTAAAAGGAACGAATTAACAGATCAACAATTAAACATATGATAGGCCTTGAAAAAGCAATCACCTTCACTTTTCAAAGGGAATTTAATGAACATAAGAAAAATCAAAATTTAGAAAATATATATAATATAAGATGATAATAGCAATAGTTAATATAAGAAAAACTATGTTAAATAACAAAATAAATTTAAAACAAAATAATAAGAAAAAGAAAGTATATTATAATATAGCAAAAAGGATAATATGTTTGATGAAAAAAACTTCACGTCTCGTAATCTTAACAAAATAAAACAAAATATACATTAAACTGGAACAAAACAGCGACCAGGATCACCGATTGAAAGGATTTAGACGTGAGAAATCTTTTAATTGAACTAATTTACTTACTCTTATTATAGATGATAAGGGTAAGTTTAAATAGTTTCAGTAGGAACTTTGCTTTTTTTTAATATATAACTGATAGATTAACATTTTGAGTTTTCTTCAAATTCACCTGATACCCTAATGGAGAGGGCGTTCTGGGGATGGAATCCGTGATCCAAGAGTGCTGATCGGTATTGACGCACATAACATTAAGTCGTCTCTCTGTGAGGATTCAAATACACCATCCACGAAATACGGGATTTATACACCAACAACCATTCACACAAATTATGGCTAACTGGCTGCCAATAGATTCTCAACAAGGATCGTCCAACAATAGCACCAGATATAATTTATATACAGCCAACAACAATATACGAAATAAATTTGTGTGGCGGTCCAGCCAGCTGGAACCGCCAGAGTTTCCAAAATGTGGTGATAAAAGATAACCTGTATAAATTTCTATTAGCACTTATTTCCTCATTAAAATTTTCTTCTTCAGAAATGAACTCACCTCACACACTCGTTTTATTTGCTTTAAAAAAATGTCGTATCTCAAGTTTCTACCGATGATTATCAATTTTCAGACTTGCACTTCGTAATTCTACAATTTTATAATAGACGATGAGAATTATAAATAAATTTTAATTTATGCAAAGAAAAAATCATATTCAAAATATGTGTATTCACCACTACACTTTTTGCTTACATTTTGTAATAATTTAAAGAAAATTAATACCTATTTAATCAAAAAAAATTAAGTGTAGCCCGAACTCAAATCACGTCAGCTCGTGTTCAATAAACTTTGGATATGTTCATTCCATATGACGTTTCAATTTATTCCAACCAAATTCGGTACTTTGAACACGCCACTTCTTTTTTTTTTTCTATTAAATTTCCCCTCTTACACAGATAACGTCATACGGTTTAACATACCCGCTAGTCTTCTTTTTGTTTTGTTTTATACTTAAATTAGTTTTTTTTCTCCGTATGTGTCTGTGTAGTGGGAGATCTCAATTCGCCTCAAGAATTGACATTCCGAAACAAAAATTGAAGCTCTCCGCCATTTTCCAAAAGTCATTTCAGGTTTCAACTACTCTTGAACAGGTGGCGGTAAAAAAAACTTAATCATCCGTTCAAACATTGTTTATGGTGAAAAGTTTCGTCGAACCCAGTTTGCTTTTCCGTGAATTATTCTGAATTTATTGTCAGTAAAAAGATCCACTTCAAACAACCCTAACTCCACTGAAACCCAACAAACCACCATACCAAAACTAACCACACCCAAAACATAGGTGAAAACACCACAACTCTAAATTCATTTTCGGTATCTTTTCCCGACTATATCATATTCCTGCCGTTGTCGAGATTAATAAACCGATGTATCGATTTGACGTCCATAGAACCGATTACACTTTCTGAAAAACACCAGCTCTGAAATTGACATTTTTTTTTTTTTTGCTGGATTAACATGTATCTTCGTCTGCAAATATGAAGAAAAGTGGAGCGGGACAGATGCATGCCAGAAACCTGAGCGTGTGAAAGAGAACCATCAAGAACCGTCTTATGTCTGCATTATAGCACTAGCTATAATCTGCAAGTATAAATTATCCTGCATTTTGGTGTTCCCTCTCTATCCAACAAGTGCAAATTTTAATTGTGCATCCCTTTTTTTTGCAAAAGTCAGACGGAGATACATGTAAATCCACCATTATGCAATGACTCAAAAACCTTTCCTTGTCTCCTTTTATCAACAAACGTCAATTTCCTTCTAAAATACCTAAATTAATGAAATAAATACCTAAATAAATAAATAAAACAGCTAATGACACACAATTTTCGTAAACGTTTGTATCCACAAGTGAAATGTCAAAAACAACCAATCTGTCGCATAAGCTTTCGATCGCGACCATTGTTCTCTCTCCTTCGGAAAAATAATCTTTGGTTCTTCATCGGCTAGAATGCTGAACGCGACCATTTTCTTGTTTATCTTTATTATTTCAGCAACAACAACCATAGCACCAGCAGCATAGAGTAAGTATACTACCTAGTGGCCCGACTCGTACCCCCCTTGCCTTAAACACCCGCAAAATTTATTTGAGGTGAGTAAGAGAAAACTCTCTTAACCTACTCTTTTTTTCCTATCCGTGAATCGGTGTGAGTGGTGGATTAAAAAACAAAATGGCGAAATTTGCTCAAACTGACAGGTAAATTTTTTTTGTTGTTTTTGTTTTGTCAAAAATCTGACAGTTCTAAGTAAAATAAATTATGTGAAATCTAAAATCGTGTAAAGTTTTTATTTTAATATCAATAAAAGTTTATTTACTTGTATAAAAGCATATTTTTAATGTCATTAAAAAGTATGTTGTGTTTATTTCTAGCTGCGGTACAATGTGAAAAAAGATATTCATTTGGTTCCCTAAGACCCTCTTCGATTCTGAGAAGCATTCCAAGCGAAGAAACGCGATGTCGCAGCTATTATTCAGTCACACTCGAAGGGACGAAAACAACGCAAGCTGTATCTTAAAATTCGTGAGAACACAATTATACTGCAATCATATTGCCGACGGTTTTTGGCGATTCAAGCTGCCAAAAGAAGACCAGAGGCTGCTGTTAAGATTCGAGCATTCATTAAAGGCTTCATCACAAGAGAAGATCCACCAAATGGTGTGAATGAAAAGTTCATTGCCAATGCAAAGAGATAGTGGCTTATAAGATTATCAAAGGAGTTACCAACAAAAGTGCTGGACATGAGTTGGCCTTCCGCAGCCAAAACATTGTCAGGAAGCCTCTACATACCTACATATGGTGCATCGGCTTCACTTAACAAGAAATTATAGTCAGCAGCTGAGTAATGAGAAGAAGCAATTTGAACTCAAAAGTCACAGCTGAAAAGGTCTTTAAAGGTCAGTTTTTTGTTAAATTAATTTATTTCCCTTCTAAATAAAGTGTGTTTTCCAAATACCTACCTAGATAAAAAGAAAAATTACCCGCAAAGTATTGCCAAATGGTTCGAAAAAGACCACATTTCCAAGGAACACTCGGCGCAAGTTAGTAATTTTGTGACAACAGCATTAGGTTCTGAAGAACTTAAATATTCCTCACCTTGCGTCAAATACGATCGACATGGCTATAAGCCAAGAGGTCGATTCATCCTCCTCAGCAACAAAGCTATCTACCTTCTTGACGCAACAAACAAAAGCATCGACTGCCATTGGCCAAAATTGATTTTGTGCTAACGAATCACAGTGATCATCTGATGTTGGTACGAATTCCATTAGACTAAAAGAAAGACAAGGGTGATCTTATTCTAGAGATTCCTGCAATTATTGAGTGCTGCACGTACATCATTCATACAGTTGGCACAGCAAACATAATCAGTAGTGTGAATAGAGATTCGTAAGTTAAAAAGTTCTTTTTCTTGAAATAACAAATAGAATATATCTTAAAATTGGTAGAAATTTAATGGAATTGCCAGATAAACCACTTCGTAATTCCAAAACTATCTACTTCATTGGGAAATAATTTTTCCAATTAAAAATGCTTTTGGTGACACTTAGTAGACTTAATTTGAAACAGTTTTGATAGTACAGTTACGGTTTTGATTTTTTTAGTTTATAGGTTCTACCTTTTTCTTAACTTTTCTTGGTATGGAGGTATTCAGCCTTATCGGCAATTTCGGGAGAGATTGTTCTACTCCCGATTTTAATTTTTCCCTGGATTCGAATACTCCTTTCGTCAATCTCCCCCGGAAATTACTTCGAATCAGTTTCGAAATACTTTGAGTGAATTTATATTCTGAAATTATTTGTCTGTCAAAGTTTGAAAATTATTTTATGAAATCAAGTTAAATATTTGAAGTATTTGTGGTGATTAAGACCTATTTTGCATCGTAGATTTAATTCTCATGTAATGGAAACGCGTAAAAATATTCAAAAGTTAAAGAAAACTATTTTGTTTGTCTATTTTGTTGTTGTAATATTTTTGTTCTCTCCCTCTGTGCAAAAATGTGTTACTTTATGAGGGGAAAAAACCCGAAAGTGTTAAAAATATTTCCAAAATGTGTAAAAAATATAAAGAAACAATAACTTAATATAGATCGCTTAAAACAAAACCAATTTCTCCTCCAAGCCGTTTCCCCTTTAAGTCTTTAGCTTGTTGTAGAGTGGACATACAGCCACACATACTAATACCGATGGACTTCTCGGTAAACGTAATGTTGGATTTTATTAAAATGCCTATATTTTTAAACCGAAACCAAAACTTATCCTTTACACCCCGACTCCACAGGCCATGAACGATGTCCATAATCCAATCTGATTTGTATGGATATGTCACTTCTAGGACATGGATTTTTGCGACTGCATGGGATTTTTTTTTAGACATGTTCCATAGTCCGGCTATCATTCATGGCCTGTGGAGTCGGGGTATTAAAGCAAGTAAAAAATTATAAAACCTTCAAAAATAGGTAGAAACATCCTTCTATTTTTAAAATTCTTCAACTAAATTGAGGCGAGTTTTTTCCAGGGAAACATCATTAATTTTCCCCCGGGAAATAGATTTACGATATCTAGTTTTTTCATTGTAGTTTTTTCCCATTTTTCGAACATTATTTATGATTGGACAGTCTCATACGGGGAAAAAATCCTTATTGCCGATAAGGCTGATTATTTACTTAAGCCAATTATTTCAAAACAGACTATTGGCTACAAAAAATTGCATAAATCAGACAGGGACTGTACCTTGCAAAAAATATAAAAAGTCAAACTAAGTACATATAATATGCCAAATTTGATTTTGGAACGATTTTGAGTATTAGAACTTTTTGAGTTAATACATTTTTGGAAAGTCTTTTTTGGCAACATTTTGATTTTAATCTTTTTAAAGAATTGGTTTAAAAATATCAAAATTACACAGCACATACATAATTATGTACATAGAAGGTAATGGTTTATATTTTTGGTAAGAATCTAAAATCGATATCGTTGTTTTTTCTTAAAATATTTGAGTTGAAAAATATTTGTTAAGAGTTTTTATTAGTAGCAAGTAGTAGAAAGCAACAAAATTAAATGCAGGCTTTGAAAACTATAAACAAAAATCTTTCTGTCGTTCCTCAATGAGTAGTTGCTTTCGGAGGACCTTATACCTTATACTTTCCTTTTAAAATTTTATTTTCGCATAGGGTCTCCGATCTGATGCTAAGTTTACTTTAGTAGAGGAGATTCGTTTTCTTGTTTCTTTTCTGGACTTGTATCTCCGTCGGGCTTTAAGGATTTTTTTAGACGGTTTATAAATTGCGCTGTTAAAAATTCTGTTACGTGCCTGGTTATATTCTGTAATTCTAATATGCAGTGGTTTTATATGGAACAAATTTGGTTTTGTATTTTTATCTTCTTTTATATTTTCAGATTGGTTTCATTTTAATATACTAATTTGATTTTGGCCCCCTTCCTTGAGAGGACCTTCAACGCTTTTTATTCCAGGATTGAAATCAACTTTAGAATTTACTTCGGGTTTTGATTTTGGCTCGGACGCGATTCCCCCGAAGCTTTCGCGTCGCACGATCGGTTTCCCGGGTTGCATCTAGTGCAATGTGGTGTTTTTACACCTTCCAATCCGCACTTGAAACAAAATAGATTGCGTACGTCAGACTCACAGTCAAAATAAGTATGACCATGTAATTTACAATTTCAGCAAACCAACTTTGATGGGTCGGCGTATTTCCGTGGAGGAAGTTTGAACGAGCTCCACCAAACTGGTATGCTGCAAGTTGTTCGTCAGAGTGCTCGTACTGGTCATCGTATTCTATCTCATTTGCCGAATATTTGACGGGTGGCCTTTCCTTGGAAAGGCGGATTCCACATCTTTACAAGCGTTCCTCAGCTGATCCAAGGAGAAGATCGGCATAGGAAATACCAGTTGAACCAATTTATCATTCAGGTTTTTCTTCAAGATTTTTACCAATTCCACTTCCGGGATTGGAATCCTCAATTGGGATTTGGTTTTACTGACAGCGGCTAAGAAATCGTCAATGTCTTCCGAGGAACCCTGTTTACGCTCCATGATCTCTCTCATAATTTCGTAATCGGACCGATTGTTTTTGAACTGGCGCATCAGGCTTCTCGTAAAGTGAGCCAGTCGGGCCTGTAACTCGCTCTCAGGAACCACCAGTACCACTCGTTCGCATTTCCCTTCATCAACAAGTGGAAGTCGCGCAAAATTACGGACCACGGACACCTATGGTTGACCTGGAGTGCCTCTATACGCAAGCGAAGTTTTCCACGGACAAGGTACTGAGTTTTCCATCGAAGGGAATATTCCACTTATCGATTCGGATTGGAACCTTAAATCCAGAAGCCAACCAGGGATGTGTGTAAGCGAGATGATAATCTTGAGAATCATGGTTCATTGGATTTGTGGCTGGTCTTAAGTGAGTTTCTTGCCGACAGTCTGGTTGGTAAAATCCCGCCTGGCTTGGACAGAATGATTCTTGAGTTCTTCAGAGCAGTGGAGGAGGTTGCACGAAATGATTCCTCACTGGATCGGGCCGAGGAGGCTGCTGTGGTGGTGGATGATTTGGTGGTGGAAAATTATACACAGGTGCTGGTGGTTTTGGTACTTGCTCCGCGGATGTCGGAGATGGCCTACCTAAATTCAACTCCCTCAGGAAGCCACCAAGTTGATTTTGGATCTCTTCCTTTAAGGTAGTTGTCAGTTCCCTTTGAATAACTTGCCGGGTAGAAGATAAACCTTCAACCACAGCCAAATCTATATATGCCTTCAAGTCTTCTGGTACTCCTCTTTTTTCTTTTATTTTCTTTACAGGAGGAGGAGGTCTCTGAGCTAGGCTATCTTAAATGTCCCTAGAACCCTCGAAGCCTACTGAGTTTCCTGAAAGAGGCCTATTGGAAGTGTCAGGTACACTTCCTGTCACTTGCCGGATAGTTTCATTTATCGAATCGATACTTTCCCTGACAGGCAAACTTGCTGCTCCCATACCACTAAGTTGACTAAAAGAGGGAGGAGAGACGGACTCGATATGGCTGTAGTTATCGTTATCGGGTAGAGGACCACCTGACCTAGCGGGTTGGTTCGATTCGGCTCGGAGCTGTCTATCCGAAATGAGAGGGGATTAACTAACTTGATGTCTAGTGGTACTGTCCAAACCTTGACTTACTGATCTAGTTAATCTATGTTCTTCATTAATTTAAGCGTTAAGTATTAAACGGTTGATGCGATCTTCCTCTTCTTTACTGGAATAAGCCATCTTTACTCAAATATGAAAATCGAAGCCGACTTAACAAAAAACTAAAACAAATAACGAAGTGGTGAGTTTTTCAAAGAAATGTTTCTTTATATCAAGTGCAGTGCCCAAATATTTTTAGAACTGATACTTAAAAAAGTAACTAATACTTGAAAAAAACTTGTAGAAAAACTTTAACAACTTAATCTGAACTTGTCAAGTAGTTTTACCACTTATCTGTAACAAAAAAACAAAATGATAATGAAATCAATTGAAAAGAAAGTAACTAAGAAACAATTATGAAAATCAAAGTGTGTTTGTTACGACAACAACTAGTACCGTAAAACAAAAAACTAAGATAACAAAGAATTATTTCTAAAACTGTATTTTAGAAAAATTTGTACTGGGATCTTCAAATTTATTAACTTACTAAAATAAAGTATTTCTTCCTCTATAATAGAAAAATAAACTAAATTTATAAGAAAACTTAACAACAAAAATCTTATCAATATAAGAAAACAAAAAAAAATATTAACGAAAACTAATAAATAATAATTTGCTATCGAAACGTAAAGTTTCTTTAACAAAAAAGAATAAATAACGCAAAAAAAAAATAAGTTTAACAAAAAAATTATAAAAACTATTTTAAGATTTCAAAAAAAAAATTTTCACTTGAAACTAAGTATGATCTTCACTAACCAAAAAGGAGATTACTGATTCTTTCACTCAAAAAAAATTATTCTTAGAAAAGTAGTCTGGAATTTAATCTTTATAAATATACGGGGTGTTTCAAGTAGCATCTACGGCGGTTTATTTTCGACATGGTATATCCTTACTTATAGTATAGTAAAAATTAGACATCAGACGGACAAAAATAAATTCCTGGAAGCAGTGATGTAAGAAAGGGTATTACAAAAAGTAGAGAATTCACAACAGAAAAGAAGTAGTTTCTTCTCACCGTTCCCGCTATTCTTATCAGTCTCTTATGACTTTGTTAGAAGTTTTGAAATGGTGAGGGAAACGAAACAAAAAAATACGGACTAAGACCGACTAAAAAGATGAAAGAAGATAAGGTTGGAATCGTGCAGCGCTGTTTCAACTATTTGTCGAACACGGTCACCATATCCAAATTGAAAACTAAGAAGACAAGAAATGAGGAATGAAAATGAAATTTAGAGATGAAAAGTTGAAATTTGGGATTGGGAATACAAGGTAAACAGGACTTAGAAAAAGAAGTGAACTGACAGCAAATTTCCGGATTTCGTCACAGTTCACCATAGTATGTCTGAGACTTTCTACGTGAAGACATACGAATCCGAAAACCTACTTCCAGTCCATTTGGAAGAAGAAATAAAACTCTCACTAACCGCAGTCGCTATGAACTTCCAAGAAATCGTCGCAATACACCTGAGTGCGTCTGTGACTTTCTCGATGCAGACATACAATTCTTGAAAATTGATAGCAAGTTTGGTTGAACTATCACGAAACGAAGACTACAAAAAATATTAGCTAAAAGCCAAAACGTTGGGCGCCAATTTGTTGTGAGGCAAGAGGAATCATTGGATGGTTGGTGATGTGGTAGAGTAGGAAAAATAAGGAAAGGTTAGGAATTTGAAAAAGGAAGAGATCCGAGAATGGTAAGAGTGGTAAGTTCCGGGCAACGCGGCCTGCTTGTGAAGCTCGACATTAGCTCGCCGGAATGGGGGGGGGGATCTTGCCCCCGAAACTTAACCTCACCAGCAAACAAATAAACATAAATCAGGCCCGGTATAATCATGCAAGAATAAGACCGCGGACAGACGATCACCACTTCCTGGCACTGCTGGTGTCATCGCAGTGTTGTCAAACCCACCCAACCTAGGAATCCAGTGACCTTATTTAGGATTCCCCCTTTATGGCGATGACCACTCTCCGGTCATACCATCTTCACCGTAGTAGCTTCGCTACTATCCACACCCCTGGCGACTAGCTCTTAGCACCTCATGATTTCTCTTAAGAAATCAAGGAAAAACATGAATTCATCCAAAAGAGACAAGTGAAGTTTTATTAAATTTTAAAGATGAGATTAACATATAGGATATTTGTTATGAAATTGAATTTAAAATTTTACTGTAGCAAGATTATTCAGGATTATAAATGGAAATTAATTTTGAACACGGTGTTCTCTTTTTTTTTCTTTTCTTTTACAGCTAATAAAAAAAAACAAGGAACAAGAAAGATAAATAAGCAATAACAACGTGAGACAGTTTTTTTTCTCGAAAGGACTATCATTAAACTGTAAAAAAGGCCTAGACTATGAAACAATTCCCTACCTTCTAAGAGCTCTATGGAGGTGGTTTTTATCCTAAAAGGAACGAATTAACAGATCAACAATTAAACATATGATAGGCCTTGAAAAAGCAATCACCTTCACTTACAAAGGGAATTTAATGAACATAAGAAAAATCAAAATTTAGAAAATATATATAATATAAGATGATAATAGCAATAGTTAATATAAGAAAAACTATGTTAAATAACAAAATAAATTTAAAACAAAATAATAAGAAAAAGAAAGTATATTATAATATAGCAAAAAGGATAATATGTTTGATGAAAAAAACTTCACGTCTCGTAATCTTAACAAAATAAAACAAAATATACATTAAACTGGAAATAACAGCGACCAGGATCACCGATTGAAAGGAATTATTTTAATTTAATTGAACTAATTTACTTATTCTTCTTATAGATGATAAGGGTAAGTTTAAATAGTTTCAGTAGGAAATTTACTTTTTTTTAATTTATAACTGATAGCTTAACGTTTTGAGTTTTCTACAAATTCAACTGATACCCTACTGGAGAGGGCGTTCTGGGGATGGAATCCGTGATCAAAGAGTGCTGATCGGTATTGCCGCACATAACATTAAGTCGTCTCCTTGTGAGGATTCAAATACACAAACCACGAAATATGGGAAATTAATTTTAATTTATGCACAGGAAAAATCATATTCAAAATATGTATATTCACCACTACACTTTTTGCTTACATTTTGTAATAATTTAAAGAAAATTAATACCTATTTCATCAAAAAAAATTAAGTGTAGCCCGAACTCAAATTACGTCAGCTCGTGTTCAATAAACTTTGGATATGTTCATTCCATATGACGTTTCAATTTATTCCAACCAAATTCGGTACTTTGAACACGCGACTTCTTTTTTTTTTCTATTAAATTTCCCCTCATACACAGATAAGGTCATACGGTTTAACATACCCGCTAGTCTTCTTTTTTTTTGTTTTATACTTTAATTAGTTTTTTTTCTCCGTATGTGTCTGTGTAGAGGGAGATCTCAATTCGCCTCAAGAATTGACATTCCGAAACAAAAATTGAAGCTCTCCGCCATTTTCCAAAAGTCATTTCAGGTTTCAAGTACTCTTGAACAGATGGCGGTAAAAAAACTTAATCATCCGTTCAAACATTGTTTATGGTGAAAAGTTTCGTCGAACCCAGTTTGCTTTTCCGCGAATTATTCTGAATTTATTGTCAGTAAAAAGATCCACGTCAAACAACCCTAACTCCCCTGAAACCCAACAATCCACCATACCAAAACTCACCACACCCAAAACATAGGTGCAAACACCACAACTCTAAATTCATTTTTGGTATCTGTTCCCGGCTATATCATATTCCTGCCGTTGTCGAGATTAATAAACGGATGTAACGATTTGACGTCCATAGAACCGATTACACTTTCTGAAAAACATCAGCTCTGAAATTAACATTTTTTTTTTGCTGGATTAACATGTATCTTCGTCTGCAAATATGAAGAAAAGTGGAGCGGGACAGATGCATGCCAGAAACCTGAGCGTGTGAAAGAGAACCATCAAGAACCGTCTTCATGTCTGCATTATAGCACTAGCTATAATCTGCAAGTACGAAATTCTCCTGCAGTTTAGTGTTCCCTCTCTATCCAACAAGTGCAAATTTTAATTGTGCATCCCTTTTTTTTTTGCAAAAGTCAGACGGAGATACATGTAAATCCACCATTACGCAATGACTCAAAAACCTTTCCTTGTCTCCTTTTATCAACAAACGTCAATTTCCTTCTAAAATACCTAAATTAATGAAATAAATACCTAAATAAATAAATAAAACAGCTAATGACACACAATTTTCGTAAACGTTTGTATCCACAAGTGAAATGTCAAAAACAACCAATCTGTCCGATATCCTATACGGATACTAATATGTCAAGATGGGCTGTCGCATAAGCTTTCGATCGCGACCATTGTTCTCTCTCCTTCGGAAAAATAATCTTTGGTTCTTCATCGGCTAGAATGCTGAACGCGACCATTTTCTTGTTTATCTTTATTATTTCAGCAACAACAACCATAGCACCAGCAGTATGAACAGAAAATTAAATGATAAGTATTTTAATTTATTAATTGTGTTTATGAATCTTTTTATTACTAATCTTTTCATTTACTTATAGCTTCCCATCCAATTACATGGAGTAGCAGGACGGCCGCTAGAAATTGTGCTCGTCTGTCGGATACACTCCGACAGATGAGTAAAACAAAGGACGCTGGGTATCCCTCTTGCCTACCTAGTTGTAGGTGGGGAGTCAACCCATGCCATCGAAGCCGGGCAGCCAAAATACGGCCAAGGCCAAGTAAGTCCCGTTGTTGGTGTGATGGGACGCCGTGTAACAAAAAGGTAAGTACATATTAGTACCTACAAAACAAAATTTGGTTATAATGTTTGTTTTTTTTTTTTTCTTTTTCCATTCGTTTAGGATTTTGGGGTAGCCGAACAAAACAAAAGGAGTATTCATGTAAACGCAGAACATTTATGGCAACCGTACAAACGAGGATTTCTTATCGGTAGAAATTAACTGTCCACATTTGTATAGGAAAAATATTCTGCAAAAAGAATTTCATCTCCAAATTAGAAGCGGAAAGCGTAGAAATTAACCTAGTACGCTGCGATGAGCCGAGTGTGATGTTTAATTTGGTGATTTTCCAAATTTACGCAAGTGCTATTAAGATTTAAGGGCGAGTTCATGTGACCATTTTGCAGAAACTTAGAATTTTCTGCAAATAGGAAAATTATTACGTTTCATGAATACTCTTAAAGACAAACCCATTAGCAAGGGATTGCACAACGAGCCGGTTTGCTGTAATTTTTTTTCTTTCGAATTTCTTACAAAGGTGGGTATTTATCTATTTGGTAGATTAACATTTTTTTTTTATAATAACATTATTTTCTTTCTAGGATTTTGGGGTAGCCGAACAAAACAAAAGGAGTATTCATGTAAACGCAGAACATTTATGGCAACCGTACAAACGAGGATTTCTTATCGGTAGAAATTAACTGTCCACATTTGTATAGGAAAAATATTCTGCAAAAAGAATTTCATCTCCAAATTAGAAGCGGAAAGCGTAGAAATTAACCTAGTACGCTGCGATGAGCCGAGTGTGATGTTTAATTTGGTGATTTTCCAAATTTACGCAAGTGCTATTAAGATTTAAGGGCGAGTTCATGTGACCATTTTGCAGAAACTTAGAATTTTCTGCAAATAGGAAAATTATTACGTTTCATGAATACTCTTAAAGACAAACCCATTAGCAAGGGATTGCACAACGAGCCGGTTTGCTGTAATTTTTTTTCTTTCGAATTTCTTACAAAGGTGGGTATTTATCTATTTGGTAGATTAACATTTTTTTTTATAATAACATTATTTTCTTTTTTTTATTCCAGATTCACCTTGAGCAAACTACTTCGATAAGCCAAAACATCGGCAAAAAAAACATTCTAACACACACTACACCCCGCACCCACGCAAGGCAGGATTCCTTGACATGGATGTCTCTGGTGAGCGTTTGTTAGATTATTCGAACATTTACTTTTTGATAATAAATAAATTAAGTTAACAAATAAAACAAATAAGTTAATAAATAAATAAAAGAAATCATGCAAACTAAAGAAATAATAAAAAAAATATCACAGTACCTACTATCTAACTAAAATTTTTTTGTTTGTTTGTAAATATCATAGTAGTTTTAAATCATTACGGATATGCTTATTAATATCACAGATGTTATTGAATAAGTTTATTAGTAAATAAAAACAAGTAAATAAATAGATTTTAATAAATTAAATAAATAAATAATATCAAATAAATAGTTAAAATAAGTAGTTAAATCAAAGAATAAAGAAATAATTACTAACAAAAAAAAAATGAATTAGTTTGTTTGTTACTAGGAAAGTTTGGGTTATCAAAATCCGAAGAATTTTCTTTGTTTTTGGTTAAACAACTACTAGGAAGGTACCTACGCGTGACAATACAGCCTTAGTTAATTAAGCTATTCTTTCGGGATTCTCTATGATTGGAGTTGGAGGCGGTTTCAATTGCGGTTGCTTTTCGGTTTATATATTTTTTTTTTCTGTAAACAATTCAGAGGTGGTGTAAAACTAAGTTTTGTGAACGGACAGCTTATGAATTCGATGGTTATAACGTGCGACACATAATGTCTGAACTGGTTTCGTTTAATTTAAAGAGTTTTTGTAGTATAGCTTCAGCTGACGCCTACTGTTTTATATCTTTTGCATGAAATATGCCAATTGCCGGATAGATTCTCCACTTCATACATTTGTCGTCCTACTTGTTTGATTACACGACACTTTAAATATTTAGGGCATAATTTCGCAGACAGGTTTTTGGACGAATCGTTTAAAATAAAGTTCCTTCGATAGACTTCCTGCCCGGCCAGGTATCGAACGATTCGTGTGCGGGTGTTATGTGTCTTTGCAGATCGTTCATTGGATTTTAGAAGGTTTTCGCGAATTCTTTTGCGAATGCACTCCAAACGATCACGGCGAGGAAGAATCGACAACTCGCTATCGCCAACCGCGTTTAACTTTAGTGCCAGTTCATAACTGCTACCATACATTATCATGTTCGTACCGAACAACGCATAATAAGGAGATACGCCGGTAGAGCTATGAACTGCACTCTTCAGGGCACAAGCAATATCGTTCAAATGGTAATCCCAATCTCGTTGGTCTGTCTTGAGATAAGAACGGATTGCTGCCAACAACGTGCGGTTGACCCTCTCCGATGCGTTCAATTGGGGTGCATAGTTCGCGGTCCTTAAATGTCTAATTCCGTATTTTTGCAACACATTTTGAAATTCCTTCGCCAGGAATTGCTTCCCGTTGTCCGAATGAATTATCCGTGGCACACCGAACATGATAAACACCTTCAGTTGTAGGAACTTGATAACACTTAACGTGTAAGAGTTTTTCGGAGCCTTTAAAAACACAAACTTGGACATGTGTAGCACAACGAACACATACGCATTTCCCGATTTCGATCGGGGATAAGGACCCAAAAAATCTATAAACAGTTTTTCAAACGGGCGATCAGAGCAGTAGGAATGGACAATAGGAGGACGTGAGACCTGATTGGACGCTTTACATTCCTTACAAATAGAACAATTAGTTACATATTCGCGTACTTGCACTGTCATATTCATCCAATGTAAATATTGTCGGATTCTATGTAGGGTCTTAGCAATAGCTCCGTGGGCGACGTTTGGAGGATTGTGGGCTTTTTTAATTATATCTTCTGTAAGACCCGCCGGCACCCACAAAAGCCAAGTATGCTCTTGCATTGGTTCTTCACCTGCACTTCTAAAAGCGCGCTTATAGACAAAACCATCTTCGGTCTTGAGATCAGGAAGTTCATCAGAGTGATCATTTATAGTTCTTATCAAACTCACATACTCATCCGA
Organism: Melangyna quadrimaculata; assembly: GCA_949320155.1. Taxonomy (NCBI): domain Eukaryota; kingdom Metazoa; phylum Arthropoda; class Insecta; order Diptera; family Syrphidae; genus Melangyna; species Melangyna quadrimaculata. The sequence goes on from OX439483.1 coordinate 271,181,277, forward strand.
GCGAAATTCAGGGGAGTCCAAGTCGATAAGTGGGGCAACTTCTTCAATGGTCAGAGAATCGACGTGTACCCGAGAAAGAGTATCCGGAACGACATTCAGACTGCCTTTTCGATGCTGTATGTCGAAAACATAAGACTGCAACAGCAAACTCCATCTGGCTAACTTACCACTCAGATCCTTCATGATCATTAGCCAGCGGAGACTAGAGTGATCTGTAATTACGGTAAAGTCCATGCCTTCGACATACGGCCTGAACTTTTGTACAGCCATCACTGCAGCCATGCACTCCTTCTCGGTAACACTGTAGTTTCTCTGACTTTTATTGAATTTCTGTGAGAAGAATGCAATCGGGACCTCTTCGTCCTCTGAGTTTTTCTGAAAGAGAACTGCACCGATTCCCGCATCCGAAGCATCACACTGGATATTAAAACGTTTTGAAAAATCTGGATGCGTAAGAACCGGTGCCTTGATTAACGTCTGCTTCAGATCCTCGAACGCTTTCAACGCTTCATCTGTCATTTTAAACTTTTCATTTCGCTTTTTCAGTAGGTCGGTTAGGGGGGCGGCCAGACTAGAAAAATCTTTGATGAACTTCCGATACCACCCTGCTAAACCAACCAACCGCCGAACTTGCCTTGCGGTTTTGGGGGTTGGGAAGTCAACAATAGCTTCCACCTTAGCAGGATCGGTTTTGAGATTCCCACCACCAACTATGAAGCCCAAGTATTTTAGCTCTTGGAAGCAAAACTTGGATTTCTTTATGTTGATGGTGAGATTCGCTTTGCGCAAGCAGTCGGCTACTTCGTCCAACAGGGCAATATGCGTCTGGAAATCCGGAGCCATGACCAGCAAATCGTCAAGGTATACGAAGACACGATCCCTAAGTCGTGCAGGAATTACCCTGTCCATTAACTGGCACAACCTTTGAGCAGCATTACACAACCCAAAGGGCATGACAGTGAATTGGTACAAGGGTCTTCCCGGTACCGCAAAGGCAGTCTTTTCCCTACTCTGTTTCTCCAGAGGTATTTGCCAGAATGCTTCCTTAAGATCTATACTACTAATGTAGTATGTATCCGGTAGTCGGCTGGTAAGCCCCTCGATATGGGGGAGAGGGTTTGCATTCTTCTTGGTCAGTGCATTCACCTTGCGAGAATCTAGGCAAAGTCGATTTTTTCCTGGTTTTCGCAAGAGCACTACTGGTGAACACCAGGGACTTTCGCTCTCCTCGATAACGCCGAGACTCAACATCCGATCTAACTCTTCATACAAAATGGCTTGTGCCGCTGGGGAGAAAGGGTAGTGACGCTGTTTCACAGGGAGCGCATCTCCAGTATCAATGACATGTTCCATGAGCATCGTCTTTCCATCACGGTCGAAACAAAGAAATTTCTCCCTAACCACATCCAATTGAGCCTGTTGGTCCTCGCTCAGCTAATGAGCGCTCGAGACATCTGAAGCTTCAGTCAACAAAATCGAATGGATAAGGTTCGGTGCTAAATTGAAAATTTTCCAGAAGTCTACCCCGAGGTATATCTCCTGGTCTAAATTAGGAACGAGGAAAAATGTTATCATCTCTTCTCTGTCCTTATATGTCACTTTGCCCTCAACTTTCCCCACTATCGCTTGACTTTTTCCGTCAGCAGTCTTAACACCTGACCGGTACGCAGCTATAGACAGTTCTAGCTCCTTGACCAGCTGTAAGCAATTTTTGCCGAGAATGCTTACACTGGCCCCGCTATCCAGCAAACCTAAAACTTCTTTATTAGATAATTTTATTTTCGCAAAGGGTCTCCGGTCTGATGCTTAGTTTACTTTAGTAGAGGAGATTCGTTTTCTTGTTTCTTTTGTGGACTTGTATCTCCGTCGGGCTTTAAGGATTTTTTTAGACGGTTTATAAATTGCGCTGTTAAAAATTCTGTTACGTGCCCGGTTATATTCTGTAATTCTAATATGCAGTGGTCTTATATGGAACAAATTTGGTTTTGTATTTTTATCTTCTTTTATATTTTCAGATTGGTTTCGTTTTAATATACTAATTTGATTTTGGCCCCCTTCCTTGAGAGGACCTTCAACGCTTTTTATTCCAGGATTGAAATCAACTTTAGAATTTACTTCGGGTTTTGATTTTGGCTCGGACGCGATTCCCCCGAAGCTTTCGCGTCGCACGATCGGTTTCCCGGGTTGCATCTAGTGCAATGTGGTGTTTTTACACCTTCCAATCCGCACTTGAAACAAAATAGATTGCGTACGTCAGACTCACAGTCAAAATAAGTATGACCCTGTAATTTACAATTTCAGCAAACCAACTTTGATGGGTCGGCGTATTTCCGTGGAGGAAGTTTGAACGAGCTCCACCAAACTGGTATGCTGCAAGTTGTTCGTCAGAGTGCTCGTACGGGTCGTCGTATTCTATCTCATTTGCCGAATATTTAATGGGTGGCCTTGAGAACGATTTTTGAAAATCTCTTTCTTTCCTTGGAAAGGCGGATTCCACATCTTTACAAGCGTTCCTCAGCTGATCCAAGGAGAAGATCGGCATAGGATATACCAGTTGAACCAATTTGTCATTCAGGTTTTTCTTCAAGATTTTTACCAATTCCACTTCCGGGATTGGAATCCTCAATTGGGATTTGGTTTTACTGACAGCGGCTAAGAAATCGTCAATGTCTTCCGAGGAACCCTGTTTACGCTCCATGATCTCTCTCATAATTTCGTAATCGGACCGATTGTTTTTGAACTGGCGCATCAGGGCTTCTCGTAAAGTGAGCCAGTCGGGCCTGTTACTCGCTCTCAGGAACCGCCAGTACCACTCGTTCGCATTTCCCTTCATCAACAAGTGGAAGTCGCGCAAAATTACGGACCACGGACACCTATGGTTGACCTGGAGTGCCTCTATACGCAAGACGAAGTTTTCCACGGACAAGGTACTGGGTTTTCCATCGAACGGAATATTCCACTTATCGATTCGGATTGGATCCTTAAATCCAGAAGCCAACCATGGGTGTGTGTAAGCGAGATGATAATCTTGAGAATCATGGTTCATTGGATTTGTGAGTTTCTTGCCGACAGTCTGGTTGGTAAAATCCCGCCTGGCTTGGACGGAATGATTCTTGAGTTCTTCGGAGCAGTGGAGGAGGTTGCACGAAATCATTACTCACTGGATCGGGCCGAGGAGGCTGCTGTGGTGGTGGATGATTTGGTGGTGGAAAATTATACACAGGTGCTGGTAGTTTTGGTACTTGCTCCGCGGATGTCGGAGATGGCCTACCTAAATTCAACTCCCTCAGGAAGCCACCTAGTTGATTTTGGATCTCTTCCTTTAAGGTAGTTGTCAGTTCCCTTTGAATAACTTGCCGGGTAGAAGATAATCCTTCAACCACAGCCAAATTTATATATGCCTTCAAGTCTTCTGGTACTACTCTTTTTACTTTTATTTTCTTTACAGGAGGAGGAGGTCTCAGAGCTAGGCTATCTAAAATGTCCCTAGAACCCTCGAAGCCTACTGAGTTTCCTGAAAGAGGCCTATTGGAAGTGTCAGGTACACTTCCTGTCACTTGCCGGATAGTTTCATTTATCGAATCGATACTTTCCCTGACAGGCAAACTTGCTGCTCCCATACCACTAAGTTGACTAAAAGAGGGAGGAGAGACGGACTCGATATGGCTGTAGTTATCGTTATCGGGTAGAGGACCACCTGACCTAGCGGGTTGGTTCGATTCGGCTCGCAGCTGTCTATCCGAAATGAGAGGGGAATACATAACTTGATGTCTAGTGGTACTGTCCAAACCTTGACTTACTGATCTAGTTAATCTATGTTCTTCATTAATTTCAGCGTTACGTATTAAACGGTTGATGCGATCTTCCTCTTCTTTACTGGAATAAGCCATCTTTACTCAAACAAAAAACTAAAACAAATAACGAAGTGGTGAGTTTTTCAAAGAAATGTTTCTTTATATCAAGTGCAGTGCCCAAATATTTTTAGAACTGATACTTAAAAAAGTAACTAATATTTGAAAAAAAACTTGTAGAAAAACTTTAACAACTAAATCTGAACTTGTAAAGTAGGTTTATTACTTATCTGTAACAAGAAAACAAAACGATAATGAAATCAATTGAAAAGAAAGTAACTAAGAAACAATTATGAAAATGAAAGTGTGTTTGTTACGACAACAACTAGTAACGTAAAACGAAAAACTAAGATAACCTTATACAAAGAAATATTTCTAAAACTGTATTTTAAAAAAATTTGTACTGGTATCTTCAAATTTATTAACTTACTAAAATTAAAGTATTTTTTCCTCTATAATCGAAAAATAAACTTAATTTGTAAGAAAACTTACCAAAAAAAATCTTATCAATATAAGAAAACAAAAAAAAAATATTAACGAAAACTAATAAATAATAATTTGCTATCGAAACGTAATGCTCTTTTAACAAAAAAGAATAAATAACGCAAAAAAATAAGTTTAACAAAAAAATTATAAAAACTATTTTAAGATTTCAAAAAAAAACAGGTTTTTCAACAAAACAACAATAAAATTGTATTGATAAACAAGTAGTATTGAAATATCAAAAACGAATATGATATGAATAACGCAAATTCATAAGTATCAGAAATTATAGAAGATTAATAAACTAAACTTTGTTTTCAAAACAAAACTAAGAAGTTTTTTCTTTAAACAAAATTCTTTAAACAAACAATGTATACAACGAAATCAACAATTTAACATTTATATCACTATACAGAAATTTTAACTTGAAACTAGGTATGATCTTCACTAACCATAAAGGAGATTACTGATTCTTTCACTCAAAAAAAATTATTCTTAGAAAAGTAGTTTGGAATTTAATCTTTATAAATATACGGGGTGCTTCAAGTAGCATCTACGGCGGTTTATTTTCGACATGGTATGACCTTACTAATAGTATAGTAAAAGTTGGACATCAGACGGACAAAAATAAATTCCTGGAAGCAGTGATGTAAGAAAGGGTATTACAAAAAGTAGAGAATTCACAACAGAAAAGAAGTAGTTTCTTCTCACCGTTCCCGCTATTCTAATCAGTCTCTTAGGACTTTGTTACGAGCTAAAACCCGAAAAAAAGATGAAAGAAGATAAGGTTGGAATCGTGCAGCGCTGTTTCAACTATTTGTCGAACACGGTCCCCATATCCAAATTGAAAACTAAGAAGACAAGAAATGAGGAATGAAAATGAAATTTAGAGATGAAAAGTTGAAATTTGGGATTGGGAATACAAGGTCAACAGGACTTAGAAAAAGAAGTGAACTGACAGCAAATTTCCGGAATTCGTCGCAGTTCACCATAGCATGTCTGAGACTTTCTACGTGAAGACATACGAATCCGAAAACCTACTTCTAGTCCATTTGCAATAAAACACTCACTAATCGCAGTCGCTATGAACTTCCAAGAAATCGTCGCAATACACCTGAGTGCGTCTGTGACCTTCTCGATGCAGACATACAATTCTTGAAAATTCATAGCAAGTTTGGTTGAACTATCACGAAACGAAGACTACAAAAAACATTAGCTAAAAGCCAAAACGTTGGGCGCCGATTTGTTGCAAGGCAAGAGGAATCATTGGATGGTTGGTGATGTGGTAGGGTAGGAAAAATAAGGAAAGGTTAGGAATTTGAAAAAGGAAGAGATCCGAGAATAGTAAGTGGTAAGTTCCGGGCAACGCGGCCTGCTTGTGAAGCTCGACATTAGCTCGCCGGAATGGGGGGGGGATCTTGCCCACGAAACTTAACCTCACCTGCAAATAAATAAACATAAATCAGGCCTGGTATAATCATACAAGAATAAGACCGCGGACAGACGATCACCACTTCCAGGCACTGCTGGTGTCATCGCAGTGTTGTCAAACCCACCCAACCTAGAAATCCAGTGACCTTATTTAGGATTCCCCCTTTATGGCGATGACCACTCTCCGGTCATACCATCTTCACCGTAGTAGCTTCGCTACTATCCACACCCCTGGCGACTAGCTCTTAGCACCTCATGATTTCTCTTAAAAAATCAAGGAAAAACATGAATTCATCCAAAAGAGACAAGTGAAGTTTTATTAAATTTTAAAGATGAGATTAACATATAGGATTTTTGTTATGAAATTGAATTTAAAATTTTACTGTAGCAAGATTATTCAGTATTATAAATGAAAATTAATTTTGAACACGGTGTTTTCTTTTTTTTTCTTTTCTTTTACAGCTAATAAAAAAAAAACAAGGAACAAGAAAGATAAATAAGCAATAACAACGTGAGACAGATTTTTTTCTCGAAAGGACTATCATTAAACTCTGAAAAAGGCCTAGACTATGAAACAATTCTCTACCTTCTAAGAGCTCTATGGAGGTGGTTTTTATCCTAAAAGGAACGAATTAACAGATCAACAATTAAACATATGATAGGCCTTGAAAAAGCAATCACCTTCACTTACAAAGGGAATTTAATGAACATAAGAAAAATCAAAATTTAGAAAATACATATAATATAAGATGGTAATAGCAATAGTTAATATAAGAAAAACTATGTTAAATAACAAAATAAATTTAAAACAAAATAATAAGAAAAAGAAAGTATATTATAATATAGCAAAAAGGATAATATGTTTGATGAAAAAAACTTCACGTCTCGTAATCTTAACACAATAAAACAAAATATACACTAAACTGAAACAAAACAGCGACCAGGATCACCGATTGAAAGGAATTAGTTTGACGTGAGAAATCTTTTAATTGAACTAATTTACTTACTCTTCTTATAGATGATAAGGGTAATTTTAAATAGTTTCAGTAGGAACTTTGCTTTTTTTTAATATATAACTGATAGCTTAACGTTTTGAGTTTTCTTCAAATTCACCTGATACCCTAATGGAGAGGGCGTTCTGGGGATGGAATCCGTGATCAAAGAGTGCTGATCGGTATTGCCGCACATAACATTAAGTCGTCTCTCTGTGAGGATTCAAATACACCATCCACGAAATACGGGATTTATACACCAACAACCATTCACACAAATTATGGCTAACTGGCTGCCAATAGATTCTCAACAAGGATCGTCCAACAATAGCACCAGATATAATTTATATACAGCCAACAACAATATACGAAATAAATTTGTGTGGCGGTCCAGCGCTCCGCTGGCCAGCTGGAACCGCCAGAGTTTCCAAAATGTGGTGATAAAAGATAACCTGTATAAATTTCTATTAGCACTTATTTCCTCATTAAAATTTTCTTCTTCAGAAATGAACTCACCTCACACACTCATTTTGTTTGCTTTAAAAAAATGTCGTATCTCAAGTTTCTACCGATGATTATCAATTTTCGGACTTGCACTTCGTAATTCTACAATTTTATAATAGACGATGAGAATTATAAATAAATTTTAATTTATGCAAAGAAAAAATCATATTCAAAATATGTTTATTCACCACTACACTTTTTGCTTACATTTTGTAATAATTTAAAGAAAATTAATACCTATTTAATCAAAAAAAATTAAGTGTAGCCCGAACTCAAATCACGTCAGCTCGTGTTCAATTAACTTTGGATATGTTCATTCCATATGACGTTTCAATTTATTCCAACCAAATTCGGTACTTTGAACACGCCACTTCTTTTTTTTTTCTATTAAATTTCCCCTCTTACACAGATAACGTCATACGGTTTAACATACCCGCTAATATTCTTTTTGTTTTGTTTTATACTTAAATTAGATTTTTTTCTCCGTATGTGTCTGTGTAGTGGGAGATCTCAATTCGCCTCAAGAATTGACATTCCGAAACAAAAATTGAAGCTGTCCGCCATTTTCCAAAAGTCATTTCAGGTTTCAACTACTCTTGAACAGATGGCGGTAAAAAAAACTTAATCATCCGTTCAAACATTGTTTATGGTGAAAAGTTTCGTCGAACCCAGTTTGCTTTTCCGTGAATTATTCTGAATTTATTGTCAGTAAAAAGATCCACGTCAAACAACCCTAACTCCCCTGAAACCCAACAAACCACCATACCAAAACTAACCACACCCAAAACATAGGTGAAAACACCACAACTCTAAATTCATTTTCGGTACCTTTTCCCGAATATATCATATTCCTGCCGTTGTCGAGATTAATAAACCGATGTATCGATTTGACGTCCATAGAACCGATTACACTTTCTGAAAAACACCAGCTCTGAAATTGACATGCGTGTGAAAGAGAACCATCAAGAACCGTCTTATGTCTGCATTATAGCACTAGCTATAATCTGCAAGTACGAAATTATCCTCCATTTTGGTGTTCCCTCTCTATCCAACAAGTGCAAATTTTAATTGTGCATCCCTTTTTTTTGCAAAAGTCAGACGGAGATACATGTAAATCCACCATTATGCAATGACTCAAAAACATTTCCTTGTCTCCTTTTATCAACAAACGTCAATTTCCTTCTAAAATACCTAAATTAATGAAATAAATACCTAAATAAATAAATAAATAAAACAGCTAATGACACACAATTTTCGTAAACGTTTGTATCCACAAGTGAAATGTCAAAAACAACCAATCTGTCCGATATCCTATACGGATACTAATATGTCAAGATGGGCTGTCGCATAAGCTTTCGATCGCGATCATTGTTCTCTCTCCTTCGGAAAAATAATCGTTGGTTCTTCATCGGCTAGAATGCTGAACGCGACTATTTTCTTGTTTATCTTTATCAAGCATTAGAAGAAGAAATAGAGGAACTGCCCTTGCTGGAAAAAAGTGAAGCAGTTTTTAAAATGGCGTGAGGTCTCACAAACCCAAATGCATTACAGCAGGGACGGATTGCTCTTTGAAGGCAACTCACTAGGTCGCCATCCGTTTTTTTTTTTTTTTTTTTTGTAGTTGAGCGCGCTCTTAACGGATTTTGGCTGCCCTTAAAATGTTTATACACAGTGCGAGTGTTGGGAAAATAGGGTAGGATTTAAGAGGAGATACCGATGCACATTGGTTTTGAACCTCTGAATATTAAAATGGTCGGGAAAGATAAAGCCGGGTAAAGCATTCGACATTCGAGAAGTGTGGCTAAAAACAGAATCTCTATACTTGACAGTGCGTCCGAAGTTTGGCTCGAGGGTAAACTGATGTGCATTCCTAGAAATACGAGTATTGCGGTTGAATTGTTTTAAGGCAGGAATGCAGCTGGCTATTTCACTAGAACAATGTTTATAAAAGTAACGGTAAAATAAGGTTAGTCATGAAACATTGCGGCGTTGGTCGAGGGATGCAAATGTTTCTGTTATATTTCTGTCACCTATCATTTTCAAAGCTCTTTTTTGAATTCTATCTAACAGACTCAAGTAGGTTATTGGGGCACCTGCCCAAATATGAGAATTGTACTCAAGTTTCGGACGGATAAATGCTTTATAGATTACAGCCAGATCAGAAGGGGAGAAAATTTTCTTGCATCACCGAAGAAAACCTAAGCACTTAGCAGCATTTTTGGCGACGTCGAATATGTGTTCATTCCACAGAAGGTGGTCTGTGATACACATACCGAGGACTGAAAGCTTTTCGGTTTCCTCAATACAAGTACCGCTCATGGATAGCGGCATGGGAGTGTGTTTCGTTTTGACGACAGTAGACAGCACTGAGTTTTTGAAGCATTAAATTCTACGCGGTTTTCGATTCCCCATTGGACAATGCTGTCGAGGTCAGAATTTAATGAGCTAATCATACGCTGCCGTTCTAGTTCCGCATCCGAAGGACATGGATGTGAATCTGAAAACGAATATAAGAAGCTGAGGGTGCTATCGTCAGCGAAACAGTTTAATGGATTAGAAGTTTCAGACAAAAGATCATTTATGAATATAAGGAAGAGAGTCGGAGACAAAACGGAGCCCTGGGGCACACCAGCATTTATTTTGTGAATTTCAGACTTGAAACCGTCCAGTACAACTTGTAGTGATCGGTCCGAAAGGTAGTTTCTAACCCAACGAAGAAGAGATTCATCAATACCAAATGCGCGCATTTTCGATTAGAGAGCTTGGTGCCAAACTCTTTCAAATGCTTTAGAAATATCAAGTGCAATAATCTTACTTTCTCCAAAACGATGTAAAGATTTGTTCCACTGTTCGGTTAGATATACCATCAGATCACCAGTGGACCTATTGCTACGAAAGCCGTACTGCCGGTCATTAAGAAGCTTTCGTTCTTCAAGATATTTCTTGAGCTGAAAATTAATCAGCGTTTCCATGACCTTGGAAAGAAGGGACGTTAATGCAATTGGCCGATAGTTTGAGGGTGAAGAAGATACGCCTTTTTTAGGGACAGGCTGGACAAATGCTGTTTTCCATCCACTCGGAAAGAGACCAGTAGAATAGGACAGATGGAAAAGCTTACGCAGTGGTTTTGCCAGCGTTGAAGAACACCTCTTCAGAACAATTGGAGGGATACTATCCGGGCCAGCGTATTTATGAATGTCGAGATCTTTTAGAACTCTAGCAACTGCACGAGTGCGAAAGAAGATTTGACCCATAGAATCGTTTACGCTCTCAAGTACAGGCGGAAATCTATCACTTGCTGGCAGCGTCGAATTAACAGCAAACTGTGCTGCAAGCAAATTGGCTTTATCTTGCGAGCTGACAGCAGGTGTGTCGTTGAAGACGAGTGTTGGAATCGAAGACGAAGTAGTGTTTCGAATATTGCTTACAAATGACCAAAAATGTTTACTACTATTGGGACATTGTAGTATTTTTTTGCCTTAATTTTTGGTCATGCAAAAACTTTGTTCGTCGAATATGAGCGTTACAGGTCTTCCTGGCTTGTTGAAACTTCTTCCGGTTTTCCTCAGTAGGGTTGGCTTTGTAACTACGGAAACTTACTTCTCTGACCCTAATAACCTCTTTACAGCTCGATTCAAACCATGAGTTTTCTTTGGGCTTGATAGATTTTACCCTATTCGGGATAAAATTTCTCATTCCACAAAAAATTATGTTTGTTATCATATCTGCACTGGCATCTACATTACTATCGAGGAAGCACAGTGACCAGTTAAAGTTACTGAAGAAACCGTTGAGACCGTCCCAGTTGGCTTTCTCGTATTGCCAAATGGTTCTCGTTGGTACTTTCTCTTTAACTGAGTTTTGTTGGCACGAGAAATTAGCAGATACGACACAATGGTCTGATGTGCCTAGAGGCGATAATACACTAACAGTGTATTCATCAGGGTCAGAGGTAAGAAACAAGTCAAGTGTGTTGGCGGATTGACCTGGAACGTCAGGGATTCGAGTTGGCTCGTCAACAAGCTGAGTCAGGTGGTTTAACTCAGCAAAGAGCTCAACATACCTTCCTTTGGGTGTTGTCTGGCCAGAAAAGCGAAGCCGACTAGAATTGTGTACATTGAAATCGCCCGCAATGACAATTTCAGTGTGAGGATAATGGGCAACAATTCTTTGAATGGAGTCGGACAGAGCATCAAACTCGTTAGAAGTTGAATTTCTGTCCAAATTAGGGCTTCGATAAACGAAACAAGTTTGAATGATGTGCTTTTTTACCGTAAATTTTAACCACATGAAATTAAAGTTTGTGTTAGAACACAAACCATATTGTGGTTGAAGTTGGTACGCAACATCATTTCTAATGTATACAGCAAGACCATGATGGGGAAAGAATAATGGCACTAAAGTATACCCAAATAAATTAAATTCCGAATGATCGGAATTTTCACCTATCTGAGTTTCACTCAGTGCCAAAACAGCTGGCCTGTTTTGTACAGTATAGACATACGCAGCATAGAAATTTTTCCTAAGCCCACGAATGTTGCTATAATCAACCCTAAACTTACCCACCATTACAAAATTCAAAACTAACTAAAAACCCAACTCAGACAATTATCTAAATTATACGTCCCATCTAAATTTCAATTTGAACTTTTCAATAACAATTTATCACTAGTGTTATGCCTTAGTGACAAATTGCACTGAACCGCCCCTGGTTATTTAGAGAGACGAACAATTATCTATCCGAGATCACGTTAACTTAATCCCTGCGCGCAGTGTGCGGGGGTTACACGCAAAATGCTAGCAACGATTAAGCTAACTCAACTGTGGGAGACGATGGGAAGGGAAGTGAAGGATTGAACCACCCGTTGTGTATAAGGTGTTGTTGTTGGTTTATTTTTTTGGTTTTCTTTCTGTTCGGGAACTAAGTCTTCCGACGTTGGCAGGGGTAGGAAATCTGAAAATCGGTCTTCAAAAGTCTAAGAGGGCACAATGCCGAACACAAATGTCTGTTAGTTAAAATCTTTATTTACACGTTTATTTACACGTTACGAGCGAATGTCGGTTCGAGTAGATGATTTGCGGCTGCACGAGACGAGGTCTTGATTAACACTGATCGGAGACCAAGTCCCCGATCGTCCAAGTGACCGCCAATCCAGATTGGAAAACTGCAGCGTCACCACAGCTGCCACAAGTGGAGGGAGTCCAGTAGCTGGTACCATGCCCAGGCTTTAGATACCCATCGACACACAAAGAAGAATGTGCCGATGCCAGCAGCAATCGCCAAGATCCGTGGGATTGTTATTTCTGGATACGCCATCGTCGTGTGGTTGTTTATTTGTTCTTCCCAGAACTATTTCCAACTCCTAGTACACTGCTGTATTTATCCATGATAAATATAGGGCAGCGACGATTAACTGGCGACAATAAGTATCCAGTGTCACCGTCCAGTCGATGAGTGGGCGACAGTGTCAAGTGCTTTGACTGTACCCATAGCCATGGTGTGCACTATGTATCTACTACACTGTGGGTGACGATAAGCGAACTCTCTAGGTAGAGTATACGGTGTATCGGTTGCCGCCGTCGTCTTCGTCGTCACCTTGGTTGCCGATATACCACAAGGAGTGTTATCGGTATACATAGGTACTGCTATATGAATCTGGGGGATGGCATCAAAATGTGTCGCAATTCAATGGCAATTGAATTCGAGTTGATTTGATGGCTAATGGACGGCACATAGAGCTAGGCAGCATGGAATGTGGTATCCGAGATGTTCTGGTGGTGGGTTGAGGGACGGCTGATGTCTTCGTTGGTTGAATGTGTTTTCTCGGTCAACAGGTCGTTGACCGAACATCCTGCCCGGTCGAACCTTTGGGTTCGAAATGCTTGTTTAGCGAAGCTGGTTCTGATGTATGCCGGTATGCGCCCATAGAAAGGGTGTGTTGGAGGAGTAGATCCTTGGCCAAAATGGCTCACATGGCCTTCCATTGGTTGAGCTTTTATAAATTATGATTCGATAAGTCGGCAGAGCTTCTGCACTAGGCGGCGACACTCCCCGGCTGTCGTTTGTAACGTAGCGTTACGGGCCAATCCATCATTGGCGGTGACTCGTCCGAGTCGCCAGTGTGTCGGGGGTAGGTTCTCATGACGCACAAGAACTACATCATTAATTTGGAGATTCGGCTCTCTTTTCTCCCATTTGTTGCGAGTCTGGAGTGTACTCAGGTACTCCTCGCTCCATCTCTGCCAGAACTCTTGATGCACCTTGCGTAGCCACTGGTACTGCTTGAGACGGTTAAGGGGTACGTCTTCGATAGGTGGCTCAGGTACCGCTATCAGTGGTGATCCGATCAGGAAATCCCCCGGTGTGAGGACTAATTTGTCGTCAGGGTCGTCGTGTAGAGGAACCAATGGACGAGAGTTCAGACAAGTTTCGATGCGTGTGGCCAAAGTATGTAACTGGTTATACCACAAGGACTGCGACTTCACGGCGGCTTCCCATAGTCCTCCTTGATGAGGGGCGCCAGGGGAAATGAAGTGCCATCTAGTGCCTGCATGCGCCAGGGCTTGTTGGTAGTACTGCGACTGGAACTGAACCAGGTCTTCCTTCATGAGCCGGTTGGCCCCCACGAAAGCAGTTCCATTGTCGCTGTAGAGATCTGGGCAGACTCCACGTCTGCTAGTGAATCTCGTGAAGGCATCCATAAACGCCTGTGCAGTGAGGTCCTCGATGACTTCGATGTGTACCGCCTTCGTTGCCATGCAGATGAAGATTGCCAAGTACCCCTTGACGGTAGTGCGAGACCTCTTGGTTCCAACACGAAGAGTAAACGGTCCGCAGTAGTCCACTCCGGACGCTAAGAAAGGTCTTGCGGCATTGACCCTGTGACTGGGCAAGGGCGCCATCTGTTGCTTCATCAGGGCCCCACGGTGTCGTCGGCAGATGACGCATTTATGAACGAAGGATCGGACCGTCTGCCGGCCCTGGAGTATCCAATACTTGCGGCGAAGAGTTTGTAGCATGAGTTGTGCACCTCCATGCATTGTTGTCTTGTGAGTGTGGTCAATCAGCAGCTCAACTATTTGTCCCGTTTTAGGCAAAACGAACGGGAATTTCTGGTCATGTGTCAGAGACGAATGAGTGAGTCGACCTCCGACTCGAAGAAGACCCTGGTCATCTAGGTATGGATTCAGGGAGAGTAGCGGGCTGCCACTCGCCAATGGGGACTCGCTCCGCAATTGGTGAATCTCTTGTGGAAAACACATAGCTTGTTCGAGGCGTATCAGACGTTGAAGCGCGTCATCGAGCTCGTCCGCTCCGATCACGGGTAACTGCATCAGGTGGCGATGAGTTACAGGTTCTAATTCCACCAGGAAGAAGAGCTCGTCAGCTGTTGGATCCCAACGTAGACCAAGTACTGTTGCCGTTGGGCATTCAATGACAAGCTCTGTGGAAGAAGAAGGAAAAGAAACATTGTGAGAAGCCCTATCAATTACCTTTGCGCAATTTGAGTTCCATTTGCGCAATTTAAAGTGCCCAGCTAAGAGGACCGTATGGATGTCGGCAGCCAGTCTGACTGCCTCAGCTTGACTACTGCAGCTGGTGAGTAGGTCATCAACATAAAAGGATTTCTCAATAGCCTCTCGAGTTGCCCGGGAGCGGCTTGGATCGCGCACCAAGTGCTGATTGTCCTGTGCGAACTGCATCATTGATCTCACGGAAGTGTAAGGACTGGAAGCCATCCCATAAGTAACTGTTGTTAACCGAAAGACATTGAGCTCGTCTGACGGTGACTCTCTCCAGAGAATCCGCTGGAAGTCGCGATGTTGAGGTGCCACCAGGACCTGACGGAACATCTTTTCCACATCGGCTGTCAAAGCAACAGGGTATCTCCGGAAACTCAAGATCACATTGATAAGTGAGTCTTGGATCGTCGGACCTACCAGCTGAATGTCATTGAAGGAGACTCCAGAAGTGGTTTTGGCGGACGCGTTGAACACCACACGGAATTTAGTGATTACTGCATGGTGAGGGATGTAATATGAGTTAGGGAGGTCGCCATGTTGACCGACCCGCTCGATGTGTCCCATATCTTCGTATTCTCGCATGAAGGTGATGTATTTTTCGCGCAGTCCTGGGTTATTATAGAGTCGTCTCTCTAAACTGTAGAACTGGCGCACAGCTGATCGGTAAGATGCTCCTAGCTTTGGGGCATCGTGTCGAACCGGGATCTGGACCATGTACCGGCCTTCAGGCGTACGTGAGTGAGTCGAGTCGGCTGCACTCATCCTCTCTGGAGTCATCGAGAGGCACTTCTTCCAGCTTCCAGAAGTTCTTTACCAATTCGTCCAAGGTAAAGTCAGTTGCGGTCTCTGGGGTTCTCTGAACATTATGAGTTCGTACGATAGGTTGCGGTGGTGGGAGTGTAGCTGGGCCAAATACCACCCAACCAAGTTGCGTGTGTTGTGCATGGGGTTCGTGAAGTTGTCCATGAATCACTTCACTCTGCACCAAGTGTCCCCAAACATCGGCACCAAGGAGAACATCAATCGCACCAGGGGTTCCAAAGTGCTTATCTGCTAGTGGTATCCCAGCCAAGTGCGTCCATTGTGACACATTGACGTAGGAGTCCGGAACGGATGACGTGATTGTCGGGATCACCAAAGCTTTGATATTAATGGCGAATGAGGAAGGGTCGACCGAAGTGACAGCGTCACTTGTTCCTTTACAGGTGCATGTCTTAAGGCACCAATGCCTTGCACGGCAATTTCCACGGGGGACCTAGGGAGCTTAAGTCTGTCTACTAAAGAGGTTTTAGCAAAACTTACCTGCGATCCTGGATCGCAGAGGGCGCGCACCAAGTGCTGTTCTGATGATCGACTGTACGTGTACGCCAGTGCCGTCGCAAGGAGTACAGTCGAGCTGGAGTTGAGGAGTCAATTTGAATCGTCTTCGAAGACATCTGGAGGTCCATTTGGCCGGTCTTGGAAGGACACCCAGTTAGATGGTTTAGATGGTTCGAGGCTTCGAACCCGAGGCTTTCCCCGGGTGGGGAGTGGGTTTCACCGGCGTCTTGCATAGCAGCGAGTGATGTCGCTTGTTGCAGTGGCGACAGTTCATCTGTGATGGGCACTGCTCCGCGCGATGTCCATTCCGCAAGCAGTTGAAGCATAAGTCCTCCACGCGGAGGAAGTTGAGTTTAGTGCTGGCATCCCACTTACCAAACTCCTGACAATGCATCAAGTAATGGTTTCTGTTGCAGCACCGGCATCGATCACTTGACTTCTTAGGCGCTGCAACGGTATGTGTCCGTGCAGTCTGTCTGATACGAGCCGCTTGTCGTGAGGTAGATGGGCCGGTTGTATCTGCATGACCGGTAAATGGTCGCCTTAAAGTTTCTACTCCTAGGCTGTGAGCCCGCAAGTCCATGAACGTAAGGAGTGCTGATAGGGTAGCGATCTCCCTTGGTGGGCAGTGCATGGTCCATGCATGCTGCGTCTTCTTTGGTAGTTTGGTCATGACGATGTGCATCGTCAACGGGTCCCAAAAGTCTACTGCCTGGCCCATGACCCGCAAGGCGCGTAATGACTCACCAACTTCATCCTGGATACGCAAGAGTTCGCGGGGGGTCTCATCAGTGGCCGGAGCTATTCCCAAGAAACGGGATATGTGTATCTCCGCCAGTCGCCGTGGGTTGTCAAACCGCTCCTTGAGGGCTGCCCACAACTCCTCGTACCCCCCAGAGTAAACACTTCCGACTAGCCCTACGTCCGAAGCCTTGACTGCGTTGCGCAGTTTCTGCAACTTATAGGCCACGGGGAGGTCGGTATTGTGGATCAGGTTCTCGAAGGCATCCTTGAACTGGAGCCAGGTGTGAATTTCACCTGTGAAGCTGGGAACGTGGATGGATTCCAGCTTCATCTCGAGTTTTGCGGTAGACGAACTGGGCACTGTTGAGGCTACCGTGTCGACCTCTCTCGGTAGATTGACTATGCCTATGCGGTTCTGGAGGGCCACTGAGGCCTCAATGTATTGCTGGGTCATCATCTGCTGGAGGGCATCGTACTCAGTTATATCCGCATCCGTTGCTTCCACCACAGCCCCATCGTGGGCCTTTTGAAATCCGTCGTACTGCCCTTCGAGCGCCCTCTTCGTTAGGGAAACGCGGATTAGATCCCACTCATTGAGATCCGCCGTTAAGATCTCCGTATGCAGCCTCTTGATTGCTGCGCAGGCCGCAGTCCGTCGGGATAAGTGCGCACGGGCAACTTGCTGGGGATCTGTCACTGGACTGAGTGGTACTTCCTTGACCACAGGCTGCAGCCTTGCCAGCCGGCGCCACAGTACCGCTGACGCCTCGTTGAACTGCGTATCAACGATTTCGAGCATCGTGTCATGGGCGATGATGTCCGACTCATTGGACCTCTCCATGCTGGCGAGCGCGATCTCATAAGCGGCCTCAAAGCGCTCGTATTGTATGTTGAGCGTCCGTTGCTCCATTTTAACCCGGGCCTCGTCCCAGGTGTCCACGTCAGCTCACGTGATAGTTGCGTGTAGCCGCTTGAGGGCGGTGCATGCCGACGATCGTTTGACAAGATGTGCCATGATTCGTTGCTTCACCTTTTTCTAACAACTGTTAAGTAATGTTTGAATTGAAAAGATGAGGGCGTAGCACGCACTCAAAAACAATACCACTAACAGACAACAAATTACACACATTAACCGACGGAGTACAACGACGGAGCACTCGCGTTTCGCGCGCAATAATTATTGTTTTCAGAAATTATTCCTCACAGGAGGAACCAAAATGTTCGGGAACTAAGTCTTCCGACGTTGGCAGGGGTAGGAAATCTGAAAATCGGTCTTCAAAAGTCTAAGAGGGCACAATGCCGAACACAAATGTCTGTTAGTTAAAATCTTTATTTACACGTTTATTTACACGTTACAAGCGAATGTCTGTTCGAGTAGATGATTTGCGGCTGCACGAGACGAGGTCTTGATTAACACTGATCGGAGACCAAGTCCCCGATCGTCCAAGTGACCGCCAATCCAGATTGGAAAACTGCAGCGTCACCACAGCTGCCACAAGTGGAGGGAGTCCAGTAGCTGGTACCATGCCCAGGCTTTAGATACCCATCGACACACAAAAAAGAATGTGCCGATGCCAGCAGCAATCGCCAAGATCCGTGGGATTGTTATTTCTGGATACGCCATCGTCGTGTGGTTGTTTATTTGTTCTTCCCAGAACTATTTCCAACTCCTAGTACACTGCTGTATTTATCCATGATAAATATAGGGCAGCGACGATTAACTGGCGACAATAAGTATCCAGTGTCACCGTCCAGTCGATGAGTGGGCGACAGTGTCAAGTGCTTTGACTCTACCCATAGCCATGGTGTGCACTATGTATCTACTACACTGTGGGTGACGATAAGCGAACTCTCTAGGTAGAGTATACGGTGTATCGGTTGCCGCCGTCGTCTTCGTCGTCACCTTGGTTGCCGATATACCACAAGGAGTGTTATCGGTATACATAGGTACTGCTATATGAATCTGGGGGATGGCATCAAAATGTGTCGCAATTCAATGGCAATTGAATTCGAGTTGATTTGATGGCTAATGGACGGCACATAGAGCTAGGCAGCATGGAATGTGGTATCCGAGATGTTCTGGTGGTGGGTTGAGGGACGGCTGATGTCTTCGTTGGTTGAATGTGTTTTCTCGGTCAACAGGTCGTTGACCGAACACTTTCTTTTGTGGTGATAATTTTTTTTTTATGAAGATGATGGCACATGCACTTGCACTGAATTGTCATTGCGCGACATGGGTTTGAGTTATTGTTTTTTTGGGTAGATAGGTATGTATAGCACTTTGGAGGTAGGTATTTAATATTTTTTTGGTGATTTTATTGATTTTATTTATATAACAAGGTGCACAGTTATTTAAATTAGAACATTTTATGTAAAACAAGGTATACAGAGTTATTTAAATTAAAACAATGGGACAAAAAAGAAAACAGATGAGACAAAACGATGGGACTTTAACTTCCGACGGGACTCAACAAGCGTGATGTGCAGCCGATGGAGGGCAGTGCGGTATAATGAATAGTCATTTTTGTTATTTTCCGAAGTTGTTTTAGTGGAATGTTCTAAAAAAAAAGAAAGAGTACGTGCGTGAAGCAATTTGTCAATCTGAAATGTCAAATCGCTAGTGTGATTTTAAAAGAGAACAATAAAAAAGTGTAACAAATTAAGACACTATATAAAAAAAAAACAAACTTTGAAAAGAAAACCTTTTCAAGTGAACAAAATAGACATTGTAGTTATGTAGCAATCAACAAAAAAACAGTAAGTGCGGTAAGAGCATTTCCTCTCACAAGTGAGTTTTATTATATTTTTCTCAAAGCAAGTGCTGTTAACTGTTTGTATTATTTATGTAGATTAATTAACTATCGAAGAACATATTATTTATAATGGATTAAACTTTGAACCGATAGACACCTTACTGAACAGACAAAATAACATTGAAATATGAACTTATAAGTTGGCGACGGAACAAATAGATATTTTATTATTATTAACTCAAAACTTAAAAAATCGATTTAATAAAAAAAAATAATTTTCTCATAAGAAGGGCGCTTAACAGATAGTTGCGCCTTTCAACCTCCAATATAATCTCATGCACAACTGTTAACGAGAATTTCAGTTTGACATTTCTGGGGCCTATTTCTCCGCTACTACATCAGCTACAATGTAGTAGTATAACAGTTGCATTACATCATTTCTGTTTCAAACATACATTGGTCTTTCAGGTGTAGTACGTCAATGTAGCATTAGAGAATCGACTGGAAATATTGGAAAAAAGTATGATTCTGTTTCACAGCTTTTGATACTACATTGTTGTAGTACAACTTACTGTAATTTTTTGTTACATTTTCACAATAGAAATATTTGCTGTGATTTAATTGCTGCATTTAAAAGAAAATACACGAATGTAAGTATTTTTTTTTTGTATTGTAACATAAGAAATTCAAAAAATGTATGATTTATCTTTTGATTTTTTGTATAGTCGGTGAAAATTGACTCGTTGTAAATACACTTTCGGTCTTCTTTCAATTCTAATGTTGAATTCAAAATCTTCGTCGAAAATATTTATATCGAAATCCATTTTTGATTTGCTTTTTTTTTTTATTTGTGTCTCTTCAAAGTTCAAATATCTCACTTCTAAAAAAAAAAAACAATATAAATGGCCTCGTTCACTTTGCACTGAGATATGTTATCTCGAACAATTCAACGTAAAATGTAAATTTGAAGTCGGCTGTTGTTGACATTTCTCTTCAGACGTTCTAAATATATATTTTGCCTTCTTTGAACTCCTAAGGCAAGACCGCACTCAACTTCAGCGGAACTACACTTCACGTATCTTCAGAATAGATATTTATTTCTCACTTTTGTTCTTTTGTACAAAAGTAGGCCTATGTAGTTAAGCCTTTATTTTGAATTATTAATTTTCTTTCGTTATTTTGACGTTCATGGATTTTGGGGTTATTTTGTGATAAAACAAAAAGTTTTTTAATCACTTCATTCTCAAAGACCCTGTTTAGATTGGGAAGTTTGTGCACGGACTTACGCCAGTTTTTAGGAAAGAGACGTGCGGAGTAAGTGGTCTCGTGAGGCATGTAGAAAATATAAACACCGGACTCACGAGTCTGCCTTGTTGATCTTTCAATATGGAAGTTGTTGTTGTTTCAATGCATTTTAAAGCACCTCGTAGTTTGTAATGTAAACACGGTGGTACTCACCAGTCCGTACTCAATCTTCCCAATCTAAACAGGGTCAAATATACTCGTATATAAATTATACTCAATTACGAAAAACTATTATCCAATTCAATCATTTGTATCCAAATCGTATCTTGCTAACTTATGGTGGATTAACATGTATTTGCGTCTGTATAATGCAGAAAAGTAGAGCAGGACAGATGCATACAAAAAATCCGAGCGAGTGAAAGGGAACCATTAAGAACATGAACATGTTCTTCTTCATTTCAGCATTATGGTACTTACCTATCATGCAGAAACAAAGTTCTTCTGCATTTTGATCTTTTCTTTCTATCTAACAAATATACATTTTGTATTTGGCATCCCTTTTTTGGTGCAGAAACCAAATGCAGATACATGTAAATCCACCATTAAAGACGAAAGATAAAACAACCGAAAAAAAGAATGGTGTAGTCGGGGTCTAGGTCTACATCATCCAGCTACATCATACAACACTTCCAGTGGGATATGTGAAACAGAAAAATGTAGCTGGTGCACAGGCTTGCCCTTAGAGGTTCTGCTGCTGAATTATTGCAAACCATACCAGCAGACCAAAACGGCAACTTCAGTGCTCTTGTTCAGGCCATTGACAAACGTTTTGGTGATGGCTATATGCAAGAAGTCTTCCGCGTTCAACTCAATACCAGAGTCCAGAAGAGAGGAGAAAGTCTGCAACAACTCCAAGCCGACATTGAACGGCTGGCGCATCTAGCATACCCAACTGCAGGAGATGAAATAACCAACCAGTTAGCAACAGAGGCTTTTGTCCGTGCAGTGTCCGACCTCAATCTCCAGCGAGCAATTCGAACTGCTGGAAAACGCACACTTTCTGAAGCATTAGCCTTCGCGCTCACTATGGAAGCATCAGAACAGGCTTCTGAAGGAATTCATCGGGTAAGAGAACTGGAAGTTGAGGAATGTTCCTGCCAGAGAGCTGAATTCCAAAGAATGCAGCGAGAAGGACCTGCTCGATGCTGGAATTGCAACAAAACTGGACATCTCCAGCGCCAGTGCAGATTGCCACCAAGGAGAGTCACCTGTCAAAATTGTGGAAGCAAAAATAATACCCGCGAACAGGTAAGCAATAACATCAACGCTCCTGCTTGCCCTGTTTCCCAGCCGGGAAACGAGTAAGAACCAGCTTCGAGGGGCAGAAGCTGGTTTCTGGTATCGATGGCCCCAGAAGCACCTTCCAAGTCTCGCAGACTAAACGAAACAATAAGAGTCTGACAGTGGATGCAACATTTAATGGCAAGAAACAGTTGGCTACAATTGACACCGGTGCCACAGCCTCCATTGTGCGAAGAGACTTGGTCAAGATGACGCGGCTACACAACACCAATAGCTACTGTCTTAAAACTGCGACAGGTGAGGCAGCAAGAGTGTATGGAGAAGTTCGTCTCAAAATATTTTTGGTAGCAGATATATGTGACGAGTGCATAATTGGAATCGACTTTATGAAAGACCACGGATTGATTCTGGATCTCGGTAAGCAAGTTCTCAAGTACCAAAATGTAGCGATTCCTATGGTTTATGGCAACGAAAACTCATCAACTCTAAGAACTGTCATCAAAGAAGACATATGCTTGCCTCCCTCTTCGGAAGTGTTTGTGTGGACAAAAATAGAGGGCGATTTAGGTAGCCATCGATACCTCATGGTGGAACCAGAGTCTGAGCAATCTTCCCAAAACATCATCTTAGGGAAGACTCTTGTGGAACCAAAGAACAACATGGTACCCGTACGGATACTGAACATCAAACCGTACGAAGTCAAGCTCAAGAAAGGAGAAATAGTTGGAAAATGTGAATCTGTGTCCGCAATAACCAAGATCACAGAAATGAACACAGACAAATCTATGGACCCCGAAAAATTCAGCTCCATGAAAGCCAAAATTCTGAAGCCATCCAATCTAAGTCAACATCAGCTTAGTGTTGCTGGAAGTCTTCTTCATGAATACGCTGATATATTTTCTTCACCGATTGGGCAGTTTGGTCGAACACAACTGGTTCAGAATCGAATCGACACAGGTGACGCTAGACCGATTCGATAGCCAGCAAGACGTCTCCCATTAGCCAAACAAGCCGAAGTTGAAGAGATGATATCGACAATGAAGAAAGATGGGCTAATCGAAAATTCCAAAAGCCCTTGGGCATCACCAGTAGTTCTTGTCAAAAAGAAGAATAGAAGCACCCGGTTTTGTGTGGACTACCGTAGGCTGAACGATGTGACAAAGAAAGACAGCTACCCTTTGCCCAGAATCAGCGATACTTTGGCTGCCGTACTATGGAAACGGAAAAGCCAGATGAATATGTGGATAACCTCAAAGAAAGACTCATTGACATTCATCAACGGACAAGGAAAACCATAAATATAGCCAGTGATAGGATGAAAAAACGGTACGACGCTCGTGCAACAACGATTGGATTCCAAGAAGGAGACCTGGTGTGGTTTTACAATCCCCATCGACAAAAAGGATTGTCACCAAAACTTCAACAAAACTGGGAAGGACCATACACCGTTGTAAAGCGGATCAATGATGTGGTTTACCGCATTCAGAGAGGGTTGAGAGGCAAGCTTAAGGTAGTTCACTGTGACCGTTTACATCGCTATAACGGTGATTTAATCGGGACGATCAATCCTAAGAGGGGGGCAATGTGGTGAATATGCCCATTTATGCAAGCAACGACATCTTTTATTCTTCTATAACAGAATAATTTATTCGCGCCATCTTTGAACAAAAAATTAACTAATGTTATCCAATACCTAAACCACACTAATGTTATCCAATACATAAACCACTGAAAACTGCTATAATTAACTGAACGAAAGCTTTTGAGAGCTTTTGCTCTACTTGTGGAGACTTGTGGAGGGGAAGCTTATTCCAGCACATTCCAGGACTTTAGAAGATTCTAGTAGCTTTTTCTCGGATTTTGAAAGTGAACGAATAAACATCGGTGTAAAATAGTGAATTGTGCTTGTTATAATAAAAGTATTGGAAGTGAAATAAAGGTGTTTTATTTTTGTAAAGTAATTATTGTTCAGTTTGAATAAAAAGAAATAAGTTTTATTGGCGAACCCTTGGCAAAATATTACAGTATTTTAATTTATTAATTGTGTTTATGAATCTTTTTATTACTAATCTTTTCATTTGTTTATAGCTTCCCATCCAATTACATGGAGTAGCAGGACGGCTGCAAACAATACCTATAATAATGCGAGTATAGGTACTTAGGCATGTAAGGTGTAAGGTAGGAAGTAGGAGATATCCCACTAGGTAGGTGTCAAAATTGATTGAATCAGGAGAGTGCGCTAAAAATCTGAATTATAAACAGGTAGGTACCTAGCTAGGTGCCTATAAATATGGTCCAAATAAAGATGAAACTAATTTTGTCAAATAAAAATTGTTTTATTTTGTATTTTTTAGTGTACCAGTTTTTTGAAATATTATGTAGATACCTATGTAGGTAGATACCTATACCTTAGTAGGTACAACATTTTTAAAAAGTTGTTTGTACAAAAACTAGCAATTTACCTAGGTAACTATTTATGTACCTTACCTACCTACCCCACAATGTTGTTTTTTTCAAATCAACCAGAGAACGGAAATTAATGTAAATTGTGAAACGACCAGTGCGCTAAAAAATGCAATTAGGTAAACACAGGTAGGTAACTACCTATATATCACGTTGAACAAAAAACTGAAACAATGTTTTAGTTGTCAAGAATTGTTTTTTTGTTGTATTTTTGAGTGTATCAAGTTTTTTGAAATTTACCTAGGTAGTTATAGGTTAAAGTTATCCGGCCATAGGAGCTACAACGTTAAATTTTATTATTTTTGTAGCCCAATTTTGATCCTGTCGATACCTTACGTATGCAAGAAGGGAGTAACACAAGAATGCTCACATCTTGAACAGCAGATCCTATTAATGTCTAATTTTTGGAATACATCATCGATGATTGTTAATGATTACGTATAGTTAAAACGGATTCTTAAATTAATGTTGGGATTCTAATATTTACAAAATAAAATAACTGGCCGGATACTAGCTCAAAAGTGGCCGGCTACTGAATTTCAATGGCCGGACACTTTTATGACAAAATTAATTTCAGTTTTAATTGCAAAACAACAATTAACTTCATATATTTTTGACTGATTTTTTATACGACACCGAAGTAAGAAAATGCGTTAGGTGGCTGAGTACTGGTACACTTACCCTACCTACCTACATTTAGAAAATATAAACACCGGACTCACGAGTCTGCTTTGTTGTTCTTTCAATATGGAAGTTGTTGTTGTTTCAATGCATTTTGAGGCACCTCATAGTTTGTAATGTAAACACGGTGGTACTCACCAGTCCGTACTCAATCTTCCCAATCTAAACAGGGTCAAATATACTCGTATATAAATTATACTCAATTACGAAAAACTATTATCCAATTCAATCATTTGTATCCAAATCGTATCTTGCTAACTTATGGTGGATTAACATGTATTTGCGTCTGTATAATGCAGAAAGTAGAGCAGGACAGATGCATACAAAAAATCCGAGCGAGTGAAAGGGAACCATTAAGAACATGAACATGTTCTTCTTCATTTCAGCATTATGGTACTTACCTATCATGCAGAAACAAAGTTCTTCTGTATTTTGATCTTTTCTTTCTATCTAACAAATATACATTTTGTATTTGGCATCCCTTTTTTTGTGCAGAAACCAAATGCAGATACATGTAAATCCACCATTAAAGACGAAAGATAAAACAGCCGAAAAAAAGAATGGTGTAGTCGGGGTCTAGGTCTACATCATCCAGCTACATCATACAACACTTCCAGTGGGATATGTGGAACAGAAAAATGTAGCTGGTGCACTGGCTTGCCCTTAGAGGTTCTGCTGCTGAATTATTGCAAACCATACCAGCAGACCAAAACGGCAACTTCAGTGCTCTTGTTCAGGCCATTGACAAACGCTTTGGTGATGGCTATATGCAAGAAGTCTTCCGCGTTCAACTCAATACCAGAGTCCAGAAGAGAGGAGAAAGTCTGCAACAACTCCAAGCCGACATTGAACGGCTGGCGCATCTAGCATACCCGACTGCAGGAGATGAAATAACCAACCAGTTAGCAACAGAGGCTTTTGTCCGTGCAGTGTCCGACCTCAATCTCCAGCGAGCAATTCGAACTGCTGGAAAACGCACACTTTCTGAAGCATTAGCCTTCGCGCTCACTATGGAAGCATCAGAACAGGCTTCTGAAGGAATTCATCGGGTAAGAGAACTGGAAGTTGAGGAATGTTCCTGCCAGAGAGCTGAATTCCAAAGAAGGCAGCGAGAAGGACCTGCTCGATGCTGGAATTGCAACAAAACTGGACATCTCCAGTTTTTTTTATTAACAAGAGAGCGGAGAGTAATGTAAAATGCAAAACGATCAGTGCACTTAAAACTGAATTATACCTACACAGGTTTATAAAGGTTATGTACCTATTATGTATTGCAAAAAAAGACGAATCGAATTTTTTATTTTAATTTATATTGTGTATAGGTAGGTATAAATTTTTTGATATATCTACATAGGTACCTACCTACATGCATTTATACCTACGTAGGTGCGTACATTTTTTAAAAAATCGTTTTAACTAAAGCTAAATGTACCTACCTACATTTTTAATTTATTTTATTTCTTTTTTAAATAAACCAATTGCAAAACAGGTACCTACCTATACATATTTTAATTTTTATTTCCGATTTTTTGATTCTAGGTAGGTTACAAAATTAATGTTTTAATGTAGGCAGGTACCTACCTGTAGACAGGTACCTACCAAAAACTTTTTTCGTTATAAATAGTTTCCTTTTTTGCAATTTAGTGTAAAATAAATTTTAAAAACTTAAATTTGAATTTTTACATAACATAATAATAATAATTATTATTAGTTAGTCTTTGGATTAAAAAATATTAAAAATCAACGATAAAGTCAAAATTTAGAAAAAAAAATTGAAAAACAAAATTTATTTGCATTTTTTTTCAAAATCTTTCGTAATTAAGAAGGTTATATTTATTCATTCAAAAATCATTGCTGTTATTAGATTTTATTCAAACGCTAAGAACCAGAAGTTGTTATTTGCTATTCCTAGTTTAGTTTTTGAGAAAATCCAAACTTATAAAAGTACTTTTTTCATCCAGAATTATTTTGTTTGGGAATTTAGTACATTTATATAAAATATTAATCGTAGAGATTAATGATAAAGAAATATCTTTTTAAAAATGTTTAAAAATAATATATTCTTATTTTGGATTTACAAGTCCAATGTTTTTTTTAACTATTAAAACTAATGAAAATATTAAGTAATTTTTAATTAATTGAGGATTAATATTAATTAATTGAGGAGGACCACAATTTGTCTTACTAAAATAATTTTGAAAAGATCCGGAACATACAATAACTTCACACAGATAGTTTAAACGTTTTTTTTTTTTCATAAAAGTTATTTTTCTTCAACAATCGAAAAAAATAGTTTTGAAAGTAGGTACATAAGGGTAAACATAATAGGTACCTATACCTAGGGTGACTACCTTTCTCAACGCCGATTTCGGTACACAAGAATTTTTGTTTAAAATCTTTGTTTAATTTATTAAATACCTATAGCTATCATTAGTTTTTTTTTAAATTATTAAGTTACTTTTTTAAAGTGATAAGAATCAAATTGTGATTTTTTATTCAAACGCCCCTTCTTGGTTTCCGTTACATTAACAAATAGAAAATTATTTATATACTAGCAGGTTGCAGGTCATGTGAGTCAGGTCTGAGCGTTAATATATATACCCATACCTACATACATATAACGCTTGATGTGACAACCCTTTAAATATTACCCAATTTATGCCTATTTAAGTTAATTTTTGTTTGTAAAAAAGTTAATTTTTGATTGTAAAAAAGTTAATTTTTTTTTTATGAAAATGTATTTATTTTTTTAAGATAATTCTTTTCCTCAATAAATTTTATACAAAAATTTAGCCACATTTAGGGCCTTATTGCTAGAGTCTACTCCGAAAAAATCTAGTCGACTTAAGTCGATCAGAAATTCTTGATCGAATTTAATTTTCTATCAAATAGAATAAAAATCTAAATAATTTCATGGTTATCTGACAGAAAAATATTAAAGAATAGATTCTTGAAATATCGATAGAAGACTTTAAGGCAAAGCACAGCACGAGTTTTTGTAAAGAATATAAATCAATAGAACAATGCAAATTAATAGAGCGACACGACATGACCTGACGCGCGTTTTCAGAAAATCGCGTGGCACAATGATCGAAACACAGTTTTTCGTGCGAGACCGACACGTGTTTGTTTTTTTTTTTCTGTCAAAATATAATATAATAAACTGTCGTTAGATTTAAAAATAAAATATCTTTTGCTTTTTTAGAAATTACTTGTTTTTTAAAGTTTATTTCAATAATCGATATATCGGACGATTTTTGCTTCAAATAAAATGTATTTCGACACGAGACACGCGTATCAATATGCGGAGAACGGTATGACATGTTTCTAAAATAGAGTCGTGCGACACTTGTACGGTGACGTCACACGCGTCGGACGACTCTCAATATGCGCCTAGCCTAAGTCTGTGCGACTTTTGAGTAGACTCTCGCAATAAGCCCCTTAAAAGGCTAATGGGCTTATTGCGAGAGGCTATTCAGAATAGACTTAAAGTCGAATAGACTTATAGGTTCTACTAAATAGATTTTTTTTTCGATCAGGAATTTCTGATAGACTTTTGTGTATACATTTTTTTAAACCTATAAGAAGAATGTATTTTAGTGAAAAAGAATATCTTCTGGTACAATAAAAACTTTCATATCGTTATCCATGTTTGATGGCCTTCCTACAAGACGCAGTGGCGATTCCTCTCAGTTAGCAGGTTTATCGCCGCTAAACCAAGAATTTAAATGAATAATTTATATAATGTAATGTTGAAATAATGATAATGATTAATTGCAATAATCAATACCATAAATGCAAAAAAAACTACCCACCTACCTACCTATTTTCAAATCATATTTACTTTCACACAACACAAAACTCCCATCTTCCTATCTCCCTCAGCGTTACAATATGCGATACCAAAACCAAATTCCCTACAAAGAGCATTGATACGATAATAAAAAAAAATAGATAGCTACCTAACCCACCCAGACCCACATTGTTCTAACACAGTACACACAACACAAAACTCTCATACAACAAGTTTTCCTGGAAAGCTAACAACATCCGCGCTACCAAATTCCATACAATTTTTAATAATATCTATTCAAAATACAAATACAAACACAAATACAATACAATCTATAATACAAGAGCGTTTTACTACACATGTCCTAAGCTAAGCCTAGCTAAATAAATGAAAGCGTAAGCGTAAGTATGATGCGATAAAGCACGATACATCAGGTATGCAAGCAGCTCCAGGTACCTACTTACATTTTGGGTTCGTTTTTTGTCGTCTCTTTTTTTACTTTCGTATTATGTCACTAGAAAAATGCGGTAGGAAGGAAGAATGCGTGTGCTTATTGTTTTATTATTAGTGAAGAAGTGTTCTTTGATTGAGTAAACATCCAAAAAGTTCTTTTAGTACAGTCAATAATTCCAATAAAAGTGCTCAATTGGCAAAGCGCGGTGTGGTTCTGTATTTTTGATATGTTGTTGGGGAATGTTAGAGTAGTCTGTATCTAAGTTTGCAACTTCGAAAAACCTGTGCTCGCAGCAGGAAAAATGCAATATTGAAAAAAACGATAAATTCATCCCATTTTTTCCGAAATTTTCTTTTATAACTTTGGAAATATGCAACTAAGGAAAAAACCGTCCACTATATGTAAACTTGTTTGTTATAAAATTTTCTACAAGACCACATATGTTTTAAATTCATGCATGTTATATTTGTCTTGCTATCTTACCATGAATTTAAAAAAAAATTCAGAGAAACTAAGTTGTTTTGAAGCAATCAAAAAATAGGTACAAAATTGCTCAATTCTGCTTTAAATTTGTAATCAAATAGTCTAGAGTATTACAAGATGAAATTCGAAAATTCGATCCAAATTGGTCAAATAGTTTTGGCAAGAAACATGATGTTAACTAAGTGCAACAAGCAATGTGCATCACTGCTGTGGTCAAAGTAGGACACTTAAGTTGACACTGATTTTTTTTGTTCAAGTACTTGTAACCCTTATCTATGATAAAATACAGTTATGATATTTATATCTTTTTTCTGCAACTTAGGTATCGATTTTAAAACCTTCGAAAACTGTACACTTGGTATGTAAATATGTAATTTCGTGAACATTTTCAAAACTTTAAAATTCGCTACCAAAGTTGCTTTAAAAAAAGATATAAATATTATAACTATATTTTATGATAGTTAAGGGTTCCAAGTACGTGTACAAAAATCAATGCCAACTAAAGTGTTCTACTTTGACCATAACAATGATGCAAACATTGCGTGTTGCATTTCGTCTTGTAATACTCTAGACTATTTGATTCCAAATTTTAAGAAGAATTGGCCAATTTTTGACTTATTTTTCGATTGCTTCAAAATAACTTTGTTATTCAGATTTGTTTCGTTTTTAATTCATGGTTAGATAGCAACACAAATATAACATGCGTGAATTTAAAACTGATGTGGTCTTGTAGAAAATTTTATAACGTAAACAAGTTTATAATGGACGGTTTAGTTGCATATTTACAAAGTTATAAAGGAAAATGTGGGAAAAAATGGTCTGATTTTAGCGTTTTTTTTCACTGTTGCATTTTTCCTGCAGCGAGCACAGGTTTTTCGAGCTGCAAACTTAGATACAGACTTCTCTAACATACCCTAACAACATATCAGAAATTCAGAACTATATCGCACTTTGCGAATTTATTGTCGAATTGACTGGGCTATTTGAGAAATAAACATAAACAGTTGATTCGTATTGAATCCTAAAAGTGCGAAATTAATTAATTATTTTGTATTTGCGTAGATTTTAAATGTGAGTAAATATATTTGTGGATTGTGGTGCTTTGAAATATGAGAGTGCGACATTGTTTTGTTTTTTTTTTTTGTTGAGAAGTGAGATGGAAGTAAATTCATATACCTATGCTAGAACCTAGAAATAATATTATTATAACAAAATAGATCATATTAAAATAATCGTTAACGGCTGACCGTTAACATGAAATTTGTTTACATAGCTTTGAACTTGAACTAAATTGTTTAGTAGATATGTACATACATACCTTCATACATTAATGTGGGTAGGTAAGGTTAAATTTAAGATTTTTTGCAACACAAAATCATATAGCTAAATATAGGAGTAGATATTTATTATTTATATTATTTATTAATGTTTTTTTGATTGTCGATATCAAAAAAATTTCAATTAAAAAGTACAAGTGACCTCACTCCACTTAAAACAGAAGTAATTTCAATATTTTAATATTTAAATTCCTTCATCTTCTTATTGTTATCAATAAAATTAAAAAAAAAAATATGATTTTTTTAACCTTCCCTAGACCACGTAGCTAAACCAATACTAAGGACCAGGAATCGCCACTGACAAGACGCTCAATCATCTGAACATGTGCTGCAATATAAAATTAGGTATCTACCATAATACATATTTTTGTATGATTTTTATAAACGTATTATACATTCTTTAGAAACTGTGCATTTTTAAAATGCATCATAAAAATGCACTTTTTTTTAAAAGTCTTA
This sequence comes from Melangyna quadrimaculata, assembly GCA_949320155.1. Classification (NCBI taxonomy): domain Eukaryota; kingdom Metazoa; phylum Arthropoda; class Insecta; order Diptera; family Syrphidae; genus Melangyna; species Melangyna quadrimaculata. The sequence continues at coordinate 271,213,096 of OX439483.1, forward strand.
ATAGTTGATGCTGATGAATTTGTTGATATTTATATGGATGTCCAACAATTTTTCAAATGTCCTTCCGTTTGCAAAAAGCTGTGATGTTATATTTGGTACAAAGGAGCATTACATTCAACTGCTAAATGATTTTTCAAGTTGTTATAAAACTATTATTAAGGCTTTTAGAGAAAGTACATTTTGAAAATGCACAAATCACGACTCCACCCGAAAGGAGTTAACGGAGCTACCCCATTATCATAATTCATAAATATGTATGTACCTACCATAAGTTTGGCGACTCCACGAAATTCACGACACACTGAAAAGTGTTCTTTTTCGCCTTGGCACTATAATTAACCAACAAATAAATCCCCCAATCTTCCATTTCGAAATGTGAATAATATGTTTGCCAGGAAATTAAAGTGACTTTGATGCTTTAGGACCATAATTTAAACTAACAAAAGATCTCACATAAATATTGTACACATATGTATATATCTGCATATTTTCATCTTATGTCTAAAACCTAAAGGTTCATTTTTGCACTTAGTCGTACTACAGAATATTTTTTTTTGAAGAAAAACTATTTATTTCATCAAAAAAACATCAATTTTTCGTTCCACTATATTTATTTTCTAAAACTCTAGGGGAGATTTGACAATTCAGTATAAGGCTATAGTCGCGAGCTTTTATTATTGTATTTTTGAAAATCGATTCTATTTCAATAAGTCTACTGAGCAAGGCGATACTAATTTCAAGTTTTTGATAGATCGATAGACTCTCGCCATAAGCCCCTAAATTTTAATAGGTAGGCACCTACATATGTATGTTAGCTTTAAAATTCTTCCTAGTAGAAATGAAGTTATGATTTTTTAAAAATCCAATTAGAAAATTGGCACCTATACCTATACTACCTATGTATATGTATATGCGATTGTCTACGATGAACCAATCATATAATTTAAAAGGAATTTCACCGATTTTGTATTATCAAGATAAATGATTTAATAACTAGATGCCCTTAAGACTGTATACCTATCTACCATGGTGACATAGTATAGTGGTAAGTTAGAAGTTCAAATTTCTCACTGATAATAGCCTGCATCCCTTATTATTTCAAACTTCTAAACTAACCCCTTAAAAAAGAAAAAAATCAACGAAAAATAATCATAAAGATTCAAATAAAAATTAAGTAGGTAAGAACCTACCTGCCTACCAGGTACCTAGTACCTACCTAGATATTAATACAAATTATATACAAACATACCTATCTAGGTACTTAGATAAAAATAATAAAAAAACGACATACCTACCAACATACCTTCAGCATGTTACATTAAAAACATCATCGCCATCAAACCCATGAATTATTGCATAACTCATATATTCTTACAACAGACCTAAATACCTATATTGACACCTGGTAAGTTGCTTTCCACGCCACCTGCATCTCAAGCGCTTAAGCTTCAAAAGGCGATGGAATAATTTTCGATTTGACGTTCAATGTATTTCCCATAAGAGAAAACGAAAAAAGCGCCAGATGAAAATTAGTTTTACCAAATTATTTTATATCAACGGGTATCCATATTATGATTGAAATAGAATCAAAAAACGTGTAAGCTTATAAATCAACCCGAATCCTGTGCTCGCAGCAGGAAAAATGCAATATTGAAAAAAACGATAAATTCATCCCATTTTTTCCGAAATTTTCTTTTATAACTTTGGAAATATGCAACTAAGGAAAAAACCGTCCACTATATGTAAACTTGTTTGTTATAAAATTTTCTACAAGACCACATATGTTTTAAATTCATGCATGTTATATTTGTCTTGCTATCTTACCATGAATTTAAAAAAAAATTCAGAGAAACTAAGTTGTTTTGAAGCAATCAAAAAATAGGTACAAAATTGCTCAATTCTGCTTTAAATTTGTAATCAAATAGTCTAGAGTATTACAAGATGAAATTCGAAAATTCGATCCAAATTGGTCAAATAGTTTTGGCAAGAAACATGATGTTAACTAAGTGCAACAAGCAATGTGCATCACTGCTGTGGTCAAAGTAGGACACTTAAGTTGACACTGATTTTTTTTGTTCAAGTACTTGTAACCCTTATCTATGATAAAATACAGTTATGATATTTATATCTTTTTTCTGCAACTTAGGTATCGATTTTAAAACCTTCGAAAACTGTACACTTGGTATGTAAATATGTAATTTCGTGAACATTTTCAAAACTTTAAAATTCGCTACCAAAGTTGCTTTAAAAAAAGATATAAATATTATAACTATATTTTATGATAGTTAAGGGTTCCAAGTACGTGTACAAAAATCAATGCCAACTAAAGTGTTCTACTTTGACCATAACAATGATGCAAACATTGCGTGTTGCATTTCGTCTTGTAATACTCTAGACTATTTGATTCCAAATTTTAAGAAGAATTGGCCAATTTTTGACTTATTTTTCGATTGCTTCAAAATAACTTTGTTATTCAGATTTGTTTCGTTTTTAATTCATGGTTAGATAGCAACACAAATATAACATGCGTGAATTTAAAACTGATGTGGTCTTGTAGAAAATTTTATAACGTAAACAAGTTTATAATGGACGGTTTAGTTGCATATTTACAAAGTTATAAAGGAAAATGTGGGAAAAAATGGTCTGATTTTAGCGTTTTTTTTCACTGTTGCATTTTTCCTGCAGCGAGCACAGGTTTTTCGAGCTGCAAACTTAGATACAGACTTCTCTAACATACCCTAACAACATATCAGAAATTCAGAACTATATCGCACTTTGCGAATTTATTGTCGAATTGACTGGGCTATTTGAGAAATAAACATAAACAGTTGATTCGTATTGAATCCTAAAAGTGCGAAATTAATTAATTATTTTGTATTTGCGTAGATTTTAAATGTGAGTAAATATATTTGTGGATTGTGGTGCTTTGAAATATGAGAGTGCGACATTGTTTTGTTTTTTTTTTTTGTTGAGAAGTGAGATGGAAGTAAATTCATATACCTATGCTAGAACCTAGAAATAATATTATTATAACAAAATAGATCATATTAAAATAATCGTTAACGGCTGACCGTTAACATGAAATTTGTTTACATAGCTTTGAACTTGAACTAAATTGTTTAGTAGATATGTACATACATACCTTCATACATTAATGTGGGTAGGTAAGGTTAAATTTAAGATTTTTTGCAACACAAAATCATATAGCTAAATATAGGAGTAGATATTTATTATTTATATTATTTATTAATGTTTTTTTGATTGTCGATATCAAAAAAATTTCAATTAAAAAGTACAAGTGACCTCACTCCACTTAAAACAGAAGTAATTTCAATATTTTAATATTTAAATTCCTTCATCTTCTTATTGTTATCAATAAAATTAAAAAAAAAAATATGATTTTTTTAACCTTCCCTAGACCACGTAGCTAAACCAATACTAAGGACCAGGAATCGCCACTGACAAGACGCTCAATCATCTGAACATGTGCTGCAATATAAAATTAGGTATCTACCATAATACATATTTTTGTATGATTTTTATAAACGTATTATACATTCTTTAGAAACTGTGCATTTTTAAAATGCATCATAAAAATGCACTTTTTTTTAAAAGTCTTAATAGTTGATGCTGATGAATTTGTTGATATTTATATGGATGTCCAACAATTTTTCAAATGTCCTTCCGTTTGCAAAAAGCTGTGATGTTATATTTGGTACAAAGGAGCATTACATTCAACTGCTAAATGATTTTTCAAGTTGTTATAAAACTATTATTAAGGCTTTTAGAGAAAGTACATTTTGAAAATGCACAAATCACGACTCCACCCGAAAGGAGTTAACGGAGCTACCCCATTATCATAATTCATAAATATGTATGTACCTACCATAAGTTTGGCGACTCCACGAAATTCACGACACACTGAAAAGTGTTCTTTTTCGCCTTGGCACTATAATTAACCAACAAATAAATCCCCCAATCTTCCATTTCGAAATGTGAATAATATGTTTGCCAGGAAATTAAAGTGACTTTGATGCTTTAGGACCATAATTTAAACTAACAAAAGATCTCACATAAATATTGTACACATATGTATATATCTGCATATTTTCATCTTATGTCTAAAACCTAAAGGTTCATTTTTGCACTTAGTCGTACTACAGAATATTTTTTTTTGAAGAAAAACTATTTATTTCATCAAAAAAACATCAATTTTTCGTTCCACTATATTTATTTTCTAAAACTCTAGGGGAGATTTGACAATTCAGTATAAGGCTATAGTCGCGAGCTTTTATTATTGTATTTTTGAAAATCGATTCTATTTCAATAAGTCTACTGAGCAAGGCGATACTAATTTCAAGTTTTTGATAGATCGATAGACTCTCGCCATAAGCCCCTAAATTTTAATAGGTAGGCACCTACATATGTATGTTAGCTTTAAAATTCTTCCTAGTAGAAATGAAGTTATGATTTTTTAAAAATCCAATTAGAAAATTGGCACCTATACCTATACTACCTATGTATATGTATATGCGATTGTCTACGATGAACCAATCATATAATTTAAAAGGAATTTCACCGATTTTGTATTATCAAGATAAATGATTTAATAACTAGATGCCCTTAAGACTGTATACCTATCTACCATGGTGACATAGTATAGTGGTAAGTTAGAAGTTCAAATTTCTCACTGATAATAGCCTGCATCCCTTATTATTTCAAACTTCTAAACTAACCCCTTAAAAAAGAAAAAAATCAACGAAAAATAATCATAAAGATTCAAATAAAAATTAAGTAGGTAAGAACCTACCTGCCTACCAGGTACCTAGTACCTACCTAGATATTAATACAAATTATATACAAACATACCTATCTAGGTACTTAGATAAAAATAATAAAAAAACGACATACCTACCAACATACCTTCAGCATGTTACATTAAAAACATCATCGCCATCAAACCCATGAATTATTGCATAACTCATATATTCTTACAACAGACCTAAATACCTATATTGACACCTGGTAAGTTGCTTTCCACGCCACCTGCATCTCAAGCGCTTAAGCTTCAAAAGGCGATGGAATAATTTTCGATTTGACGTTCAATGTATTTCCCATAAGAGAAAACGAAAAAAGCGCCAGATGAAAATTAGTTTTACCAAATTATTTTATATCAACGGGTATCCATATTATGATTGAAATAGAATCAAAAAACGTGTAAGCTTATAAATCAACCCGAACATATATTAAAATAGATATCTAAAATGCTTTGCTTTTTAAATGAAAAATGTAAACAAACCACCTTTACAACCAGAAACAACAACAAAAGTACTCGATTAGAAAAAGAACAAGGCAGAGGCGTAGTCACGATTATTAAAAAAATATATTTGTTCGTAAGATTAAGTTATTTGAATAAAAATCTTCTTGTGAAAAGCAATTGTTAAAAAAAAATATTTTTCAACTGTCTATTTACATATTTGTTTCTTGGTTTACAAAAGAGGCAAGGTATGAATGAAGGTCATGCTCGATCACTCTTAATTAGTTCTATTTTTAAGAAGAATTTACTTTAAAAGTATGCTAACCTTTTTCTTAAATGGAGGATAAAATTTTGCCCGAAATTACGTTAAAGAATAATTCTTAGAAAGAAACTGACGTAGTCGGATAAAACAAACGAACACAGGGAAATCAAATGATGCCCCTATAATTTATTTTAACTTTATATTAACCTGCACGTACCTAATACAAAAAAATAAATTGAAGATTTATATCGCTTAAGTGCATTAAAGGTGACTCCTTTTGATAATTTGGAAAACTAATTTTTGTTGGCTTATTACATTAAATTAAGTGAGCACTTTTGACTGTTATAATTCTATTTTTACGAAAGCAAAAGTGAACGAAACTAATCGAAAAACAGCAAACCGCAATTTTTGGTGCAACATTTAATTTCCTGGTATTATCTTTTTTTCTTACGATCACTTAAATGGACCTTTGACATTTCTACTTCTTTCTTTACTTATAATAAAAAGGAAAATTAATGTTTTATTTTAATCCATAAGAAACTCTAGCCCCCTAAACTTCTACCTGACTACGCACATGATATCGTTCTGACTGACGCCTTGCATCCATTTTGGAAAACAACAACAAAAAAGCACGTTTGTTTACATATTTCATCTGCAAAATAAAGCAAATAAGTAATAAGTTTCGATATATTTTACGTTTGATTTGCAAACTAGCATGTTTAGTTATTCTTTTGCAATTATAAAACAAACAACCGTTCATATAAAATTAATTTGTTAAAATAATGTTTCTACGAGCTGTTTTTGTTTTTCTCTTATGGGAAATGCATTGAACGTCTAATGGAAAGGAAATCTATCTCATTTGTTAGTTTCACGAGCTGGCTGCTAGGTGCCGTGACTCCATGTGCCAATAGAAAGCAAAAAGAACAAATCTACCTACTTGCCTTACCCTTGACCTTCATGCCGCCGCGCCAGCGGCCGTCACCATTGTCGTCTTGCACAGTTTCGTTCAATTATTCCAGTAGCCTGGACACCAACCGTGATGGATTTAATTATTTATTTCACTCAAAGATGGCGCGGAAAGTTGTACTAATGTGTGGTTGCTTACATATCTGGGCATATTCACCACAATACATTATTGGAAAGTCTTTTTTAGCAACATATTGATTTTAATCTCTTTAAAGAATTGGTTTAAAACTATCAAAATTACACAGCACATGTATAATTATGTACATAGCAGGTAATGGTATATATTTTTGGTAAGAATCTAAAATCGATATCGTTGCTTTTTCTTAAAATATTTGAGTTGAAAAATATTTGTTAAGAGTTTTTATAAGTAGCAAGTAGTAGCAAGCAACAAAACTAAATGCAGGCTTTGAAAACTATAAACAAAAATCTTTCTGTCGTTCCTCAATGAGTAGTTGCTTTCGGAGGAAACAAAATTCCTTTCAAAATCCCGAGAATCACTCTTCTCACTCACTTTCACTGAAATACCCGAGTTCATAATGTTAAGATAATCACTACAATAATTATTATACAACATCGTTTCTAAAATCTTCATTTAAGCCTAGTACTCTCCTCTGTGTGAAATGAAAAATAAAAACCGTCTGAAATTCACGTGAATAATCATTATGAAACAATAATTAATTATCCACGTGAATTTTTAGTCCTCAGTTTTCAAATTTTTAATGAAAAAAAACAATTTGATTTATCTGATAGTCTTAGAGAATCTTGAAATGCTTGAGAAGACTATTTTAATTCAATAGTTCGTTTTTGTTTGTCAGTAATACTTAATATTCAAAAATAAACAAACGTAAGATCCAAAATAATTCTTTAGCTTTTTTATTCTATTGTAAAAACTTTCATTTTAATTTTTTGACAAATGTGACACTTTTCCACAACTATTTTATTTGTTCCTAGTGGTCGTACGATAGGAAATGAAAATTATGAAATGAAATTAATTTTGAACCGGTTCATATTTCACTCTTAAGCCTAGTACTCACCACTGAATGAAATGAAAAATAAAAGCGGTTTGAAATTCACGTGAATAAGCATTGTGAAACCATAATTAATTACCCACGTGAAATTTCAGTCCTCAGTTTGAAAATTTTTAGTACTCACTTTGAATGAAAAAAATAATTAGATTTATCTGATAGTTTAACAAATGCTTGAGAAGACTATTTTAATTCCATAGTTGGTTTTTGGCTTGTCGGTAACACTAAGGCTGGTATTCACCCAGCGCTCATAACTTAAAAGCCTCATAAACCTATTCACCAAGCAATATTAGTGAACATTTACGAGCGCTCGCAGAAGTTATGAGTGGTCTGGTGCACTCTTAAGTTACGAGCGCTCTCTTCGAAAAGTTGTTCGAAAAATTTCGCAATAAAACTTCACTTCTCTCAAACTGTCACTACTGTCAGTCACACAGTAAAAATTTGTTTTTCGTTTGTGTTTTTCTTAAAAATGTTGGCATTAAATAACAATTTAATAAAATATATTTAAACAAAATAAAAACCCGATCAACCGAAAAAACGTCAACATCGCGTCGTGGTAAATTAGGTGTTATTGCTGTAAACAAAACAATTAATCTGTGTATAGAATGGATCCAAGGAAAAATTAAAATATCTCGAGTCGTACCAGTAGTCGCCATCGCCGGCAGTAATCCCAACTACGGTCCCTCAATTACGCTGATAATGTCTCAAAAAAAAACGAGAAAACTACGTCTGCAGCTGTGTTGGAACAGTCTCAACATCGGGAAATTGCTATATCTCCAAGTGCCCCCAACACAGCTCCAGACGTAGGGATGACAGAGTATCCAGACGGCACAAAAGACCAACAAATCTTCAGCATCAGCAATTGACGGTGCCCAAAGCGGAGCAGGTTGTATTAACCCACGACAGCAAACGCCCAATGACAATTGGGTATAGCACGAGCAGAATCTTTACTTCTGGATCGTACGAATAACACACGGATGGACTAGTGTTCTGGGCAGGAAATGATCAGCCGTCAGAGCTCATTCCAAGAACCGCAGTCTAGACTCAGATTTGGAAAATCTCGCAGAAAGGCAGAATGTACAAAGAACTGGACTGAGAAAGTTGTGCGTGATACAGAATCGGTTTTGATTCCTAATCCAGGCAATAGGGTAGAAGACTATTTATTTGAGAATATCGAAAAGAACAAACCATCCCGGTTGTCCAACTTATAGTATGTGGCATTGCCTATGGAATTGCTCTAATAAAAGTTGGTCAAGCCGAACAGAAATTATTTATTCTGTTTCATACTTCACTTACTTTCGTCGTGATTTGAGATTGAGATATCTTGTGATTTTTGTGTGGCAGTGATTTTGGTAACGAACATTTTTTTTCGGATTCTAGTCTTTACTGTTTCGTCTTGATGTCGTTGTATACCAAAAATCACATTTAAGGCAATCACAGTTTATTTGTGAATCGGTCACAGGTAGTGATTGTGATTTTTGACTCACAGGTCCAAAATCACAGGTCGTGAGTTTTTCTCTACCCACTAGTTACTTACCCTTCTCAACATTCCATGGGGATTCCCACTTTCAGATACTGAAAAGTAACAATCAAATTCAATAAACTACCTACTTATATCTTATACCTATGTCCCTACCTGCCTACCTACTCCTGTATATGAATAATTTGAAGTTAATTATAATACCTACCTACCTACTTCGAAGACAATGAACCTAGTAAGATTTATTTTATATACAAAATACAATGACCTATATAATATAGGTACAATGACCTACTTAAAAACTATCACCACTTACCAACCTCAATATCCCATAAAGATGCCTTCTTTTAGCCACTGAAAAGTAGCTACCAAGGAAATTATATGCATACATTAAAATAAAACTGAAATCTCTTGCAAGAAAATTGAATACCCATAAATCCAAAACCTACCCCCGATCATACTTACCTATATACTTACCCATGCAAACATTCTTTCTTTCCCACATAAACCATCCCCGCTGGCAAAATCTGTCTACTTGCTCGGCGCAAACAGATGATTCCTTCAGTATCATGGCGGAACACACAAATTGTTTTTGTTATTTGTCATCTTTATTCTATGTACTTCTTCTTTTACTATCTACCTCCTATAGAAAACAAATTGACAGCCAAAACAAAACAGTTTTTTTTTGTCTCCCTTGTAACCTCATACATTTTGTATAGCCTTCTCTATTCTTCATTTCTGTCTTTAACCTTCATTTTCTTCTAATTTTTCCCTCATTTAATCTCTACACAAATTGAAAAATCTCTTAAATCGTTAGTTCTAACACTCCTCACCATACGCAGCGCCAATTATTTGAGCCATGATATTACTATAAGAATATATATACAATGGTTTCGTTCAATTATTCCAGTAGCCTGGACACCAACCGTGAGGGATTTTATTATTTATTTCACTCAAAGATGGCGCGGAAAGTTGTACTAATGTGTGGTTGCTTACATATCTGGGCATATTCACCACAATACATTATTGGAAAGTCTTTTTTAGCAACATATTGATTTTAATCTCTTTAAAGAATTGGTTTAAAACTATCAAAACTACACAGCACATATATAATTATGTACATATAAGGTAATGTTGTTTTTTCTTAAAATATTTGAGATGAAAAATATTTGTTAAGAGTTTTTATAAGTAGCAAGTAGTAGCAAGCAACAAAATTAAATGCAGGCTTTGAAAACTATCTTTCTGTCGTTCCTCAATGAGTAGTTGCTTTCGGAGGAAACAAAATTCCTTTCAAAATCCCAAGAATCACTCTTCTCACTCACTTTCACTGAAATACCCGAGTTAATTTTTTTTTTTTTTTTATATTTAGCGCGCGCTAAAGGGGTTATGAATACCCTTAAAGTGATAAACAAGGCACGAGCGATTAGGTAGGTTGGAGGGGATTTAAAAGGAGAAACCGATGTACATTGGTTTTGAATGTCTGTAGATCACAATGGGAGGGGAAGATAGAGCTGGGTAGATCATTCCACATTCGTGTAGTGCGACTAAAGAAAGAATCTCTGTACTTAACTGTACGTCCGAAGTTGGGCTCAAGGGTAAACTGATGGGCATTCCTAGAAGCGCGAGTATTACGGTTGAATTGTTTAAGGGGAGGAATGCAACTGGCTATTTCGCTAGAGCAATTTTTGTTAAAATAACGGTAAGATAACGAAAGGCATGAAACATTTCGACGGTGTTCCAGAGATGTAAACGTTTCCGTTATAGTTCTTTCACCTATCATTTTAAGAGCTCTCTTTTGAATTCTATCCAATAGACTCAAGTGGGTTATTGGAGCACCTGCCCAAATATGGGAGTTGTAGTTTTGGACGAATAAAGACTTTGTAGATCACAGCCAGATCGGAGGGGGAGAAAAATTTCTTGCATCGACGGAGAAAACCTAAACACCTAGCAGCATTTTTGGCGATGTCAAATATGTGGTCATTCCACAAAAGGTGGTCTGTGACACACATACCGAGGACTGAAAGCTGTTCAGTTTCCTCTATGCAAGTGCCACTCATGGATAGCAGCATTGGGGGTGGGTTCCGCTTTAACGACAGGAGACAGCATTGAGTTTTAGAAGCATTAAATTCTACACGGTTTTTTATTCCCCAGTGGACAATACTGTCAAGATCAGAATTTAATGAGCTTATCATACGCTGCCGTTCAAGTTCCACATCCGAAGGACATGGATGTGTCTCAAGAAACGTATATGAAAAGCTGAGGGTACTGTCGTCAGCAAAACAGTTTAATGGATTTGAAGTTTCAGAAAAGAGATCGTTAATGAATATTAGGAAGAGGGTCGGAGACAAAACGGAGCCCTGGGGCACACCAGCATTTATTTTGTGGATTTCAGATTTGAAACCGTCCAATACAACTTGTATTGAGCGGTCCGAAAGGTTATTTCTAATCCAACGAAGAAGAGATTCATCGATACCAAATGCACGCATTTTCGATAAGAGAGCTTGATGCCAAACTCTATCAAATGCTTTTGAAATATCAAGCGCAATAATCTTACTCTCTCCAAAACGATGTAGAGATTTGTGCCACTGTTCGGTGAGATATACCATCAGATCCTCAGTGGACCTATTGCTACGAAAGCCGTACTGCCGGTCATTAAGAAGCTTTCGTTCTTCGAGATATTTCTTTAGCTGAAAATAAATCAGCGTTTCCATGACCTTGGAAGGAAGGGACGTAAGCGCAATTGGTCGATAGTTGGAGGGGGAAGAAGACACGCCTTTTTTAGGGACAGGCTTTTTTAGGGTACTGTCGTCAGCAAAACAGTTTAATGGATTTGAAGTTTCAGAAAAGAGATCGTTAATGAATATTAGGAAGAGGGTCGGAGACAAAACGGAGCCCTGGGGCACACCAGCATTTATTTTGTGGATTTCAGATTTGAAACCGTCCAATACAACTTGTATTGAGCGGTCCGAAAGGTTATTTCTAATCCAACGAAGAAGAGATTCATCGATACCAAATGCACGCATTTTCGATAAGAGAGCTTGATGCCAAACTCTATCAAATGCTTTTGAAATATCAAGCGCAATAATCTTACTCCCTCCAAAACGATGTAGAGATTTGTGCCACTGTTCGGTGAGATATACCATCAGATCCTCAGTGGACCTATTGCTACGAAAGCCGTACTGCCGGTCATTAAGAAGCTTTCGTTCTTCGAGATATTTCTTTAGCTGAAAATAAATCAGCGTTTCCATGACCTTGGAAGGAAGGGACGTAAGCGCAATTGGTCGATAGTTGGAGGGGGAAGAAGACACGCCTTTTTTAGGGACAGGCTTTTTTAGGGTACTGTCGTCAGCAAAACAGTTTAATGGATTTGAAGTTTCAGAAAAGAGATCGTTAATGAATATTAGGAAGAGGGTCGGAGACAAAACGGAGCCCTGGGGCACACCAGCATTTATTTTGTGGATTTCAGATTTGAAACCGTCCAATACAACTTGTATTGAGCGGTCCGAAAGGTTATTTCTAATCCAACGAAGAAGAGATTCATCGATACCAAATGCACGCATTTTCGATAAGAGAGCTTGATGCCAAACTCTATCAAATGCTTTTGAAATATCAAGCGCAATAATCTTACTCTCTCCAAAACGATGTAGAGATTTGTGCCACTGTTCGGTGAGATATACCATCAGATCCTCAGTGGACCTATTGCTACGAAAGCCGTACTGCCGGTCATTAAGAAGCTTTCGTTCTTCGAGATATTTCTTTAGCTGAAAATAAATCAGCGTTTCCATGACCTTGGAAGGAAGGGACGTAAGCGCAATTGGTCGATAGTTGGAGGGGGAAGAAGACACGCCTTTTTTAGGGACAGGCTGGACAAATGCTGTTTTCCATCCACTCGGAAAGAGACCAGTGGAGTAGGACAGATGGAAAAGCTTACGCAGTGGTTTTGCCAGCGTTGAAGAACACCTCTTCAGAACAATTGGAGGGATACTATCCGGGCCAGCGGATTTGTGAACGTCGAGATCTTTTAGAACTCTAGCAACTACACGAGTGCGAACGAAGATTTGTCCCATAAAATCATTTACGCTCTCAAGTACAGGAGGAGTCATAACACTTTCTGGCAGCGTCGAATTACCAGCAAACTGTGCTGCAAGCAAATTGGCTTTATCTTGCGAGCTGACAAAAGGAGTATCATTGAAGACGAGCGTTGGAACCAAGCTTGTTGAAACTTTTTCCGGTTTTCCTCAGTAGGGTTGGCTTTATAACAACGGAAGCTTACTTATCTGATCCTGATAACCTCTTTACAGCTCGAATCAAACCATGAGTTTTCTTTGGGTTTGATAGATTTTACCCTATTCGGGATAAAATTTTTCATTCCACAATGAATTAAATTTGTGATCATATCTGTACTGGCATCTACGTCACTATCGAGGAAGCATAGTGACCAGTTAAAGCTCCTGAAAAAAATCATTGAGACCGTCCCAGTTGGCTTTCTCATATTGCTAAACGGTTCTCTTGGGAGTTTTTTCTCTAGCTGGATTTTGTTGGCATGAGAAATTTGCAGATATGACACCATGGTCTGATGTGCCTAGAGGCGATAATATACTAATAGTGTATTTATCAGGGTCAGAGGTAAGGAACAAGTCTAGAGTGTTAGCGGATTGACCTGCAACGTCAGGAATCCGAGTAGGCTCGTCAACAAGCTGAGTTAAGTTGTTTAATTCGGCAAAAATCTCGGCATACCTTCCTTCGGGTGTTGTCTGACCCGAATAGCGTAGCCACGAAGAATTATGTACATTGAAATCGCCCGTAACAACGATTTCACTGTGCGGAAAATGGGAAATAATTCTCTGGATGGAGTCAGATAGTGCATCGAGTTCATTGGAAGTTGAATTACCATCCAAACTAGGACTACGATAAACAAAACAAGTATGGATGATGCGCTTATGGATGGTGAATTTAAACCACATGAAATTAAAGTTTGTATTCAAACAAGAACCATATTGTGGGCGAAGCTGATAAGCAACATCGTTTCGAACATACACGGCGAGACCATGATGAGAAAAAAATAAAGGCACTAAGCTGTAACCATGTAGGCTGAATTCCGAGTGATCGGTATTTTCCCCTACCTGCGTTTCACTAAGTGCCAAAACAGCTGGCCTGTTTTTCACAGTATGGACATATGCAGCACAAAAATTCTGCCTAAGTCCCCGAATGTTGCTGTAGTCAACCCTAAATTCACCCCCCATTACGAAAAAACAGACACAAGAAACCAAATCAGACAGTTAACTATGCTGTTATCAATTTTGGGCCCCAAAAAACTTCCCAGTACAAATACTACTAGTGTTATGCCTAAATAGCAAATTTACTGATCCGCCCCTGGATACCCAAAATCAATAACAACAATTTATCTGATATGCTTTGGCTCAATCAATTATAAGCATTGTATGGTATGATACATACACACACTGCATATAATGACTAAACCAAAGCACTGTGAGTGATGTGGGAAGGAGAGATAGGAATTTACCGCTGTGTTATGGATCGTTGTAGTTGAGCATCATCTTTTTTGATGCATGGGTGCACTTTTTGTTGTTTCTTTTATGCACTGGTACTGGCACTGGCACTTGAACTTTGATTTGGGTATTTTTTTTTAGGGAATATGGGCTATTGATTTTTGTTTTGTTTCACGCGGCGCTACTTGAAGGTGTACTTTTTGTTGTTGTTTTGCACTAGTACTGTGGCACTTGCACTTTTTTTTTTTTTGTTTCTTATATGGGACTATTGTAATGATTAATTAGTGTAGACAATTATTAAGAACTGGGGATATTTAATTATGTAAATCACCACTCCCGCACACGTCCACTCACAGTGGATTGCAGATCGGAACATCATAATGTTAAGATAATTAATCACTACAATAATTACTATACAACATCGTTTCTAAAATCTTCATTGAAGCCTAGTACTCTCCTCTGTGTGAAATGAAAAATAAAAACCGTCTGAAATTCACGTGAATAATCATTATGAAACCATAATTAATTATCCACGTGAATTTTTAGTCCTCAGTTTTCAAATTTTTAATGAAAAAAACAATTTGATTATCTGATAGTCTTAGAGAATCTTGAATTGCTTGAGAAGACTATTTTAATTCAATAGTTCGTTTTTGTTTGTCAGTAATACTTAATATTCAAAAATAAACAAATGTAAGATCCAAAATAATTCTTTAGCTTTTTTATTCTATTGTAAAAACTTTCATTTTAATTTTTTGACAAATGTTACACTTTTCCACAACTATTTTATTTGTTCCTAGTGGTCGTACGATATGAAATGAAAATTATGAAACGAAATTAATTTTGAACCGGTTCATATTTCACTCTTAAGCCTAATACTCACCTCTGAATGAAATGAAAAATAAAAGCGGTTTGAAATTCACGTGAATAAGCATTGTGAAACCATAATTAATTACCCACGTGAAATTTCAGTCCTCAGTTTGAAAATTTTTAGTACTCACTTTGAATGAAAAAAATAATTAGATTTATCTGATAGTTTAAAAAATGCTTGAGAAGACTATTTTAATTCCATAGTTGGTTTTTGGCTTGTCGGTAACACTAAGGCTGGTATTCACCCAGCGCTCATAACTTAAAAGCCTCATAAACCTATTCACCAAGCAATATTAGTGAACATTTACGAGCGCTCGCAGAAGTTATGAGTGGTCTGGTGCACTCTTAAGTTACGAGCGCTCTCTTCGAAAAGTTGTTCGAAAAATTTCGCAATAAAACTTCACTTCTCTCAAACTGTCACTACTGTCAGTCACACAGTAAAAATTTGTTTTTCGTTTGTGTTTTTCTTAAAAATGTTGGCATTAAATAACAATTTAATAAAATATATTTAAACAAAATAAAAACCCGATCAACCGAAAAAACGTCAACATCGCGTCGTGGTAAATTAGGTGTTATTGCTGTAAACAAAACAATTAATCTGTGTATAGAATGGATCCAAGGAAAAATTAAAATATCTCGAGTCGTACCAGTAGTCGCCATCGCCGGCAGTAATCCCAACTACGGTCCCTCAATTACGCTGATAATGTCTCAAAAAAAAACGAGAAAACTACGTCTGCAGCTGTGTTGGAACAGTCTCAACATCGGGAAATTGCTATATCTCCAAGTGCCCCCAACACAGCTCCAGACGTAGGGATGACAGAGTATCCAGACGGCACAAAAGACCAACAAATCTTCAGCATCAGCAATTGACGGTGCCCAAAGCGGAGCAGGTTGTATTAACCCACGACAGCAAACGCCCAATGACAATTGGGTATAGCACGAGCAGAATCTTTACTTCTGGATCGTACGAATAACACACGGATGGACTAGTGTTCTGGGCAGGAAATGATCAGCAGTCAGAGCTCATTCCAAGAACCGCAGTCTAGACTCAGATTTGGAAAATCTCGCAGAAAGGCAGAATGTACAAAGAACTGGACTGAGAAAGTTGTGCGTGATACAGAATCTGTTTTGATTCCTAATCCAGGCAATAGGGTAGAAGACTATTTATTTGAGAATATCGAAAAGAACAAACCATCCCGGTTGTCCAACTTATAGTATCTGGCATTGCCTATGGAATTGCTCTAATAAAAGTTGGTCAAGCCGAACAGAAATTGGGTAATTGCGAACGAGATTTCATTACTTCCATAAGTATATGCTCCACACATCCTCAGAAAGTTTCTCGATGGTGAAATGGAGACAATTACAAAGGAGAAGGGAATCTTAGAAACGAAAAGGTGAGTAATTCCTTATAAATCTTTTGTTGCTTCATATTTATGTCTTGTCTAGGGTGATTGTCTTATAAAAATGACACAAATTAGGTCGGTTTGTTAACAAAGTAAAAAAATAAATAAAATAAATTGGGTGGCGCAACGGCTCGTGAAGAGCCAGGCCTAGTGACTAACAACTCGCAACCATTCCTGTGTGCGCGTGTCGACTGGAATGGAAGGGATTTACAATTTTATTTATCCAGTAACTGGATTGAATGTTCAAATCTCAACGAATAAATGTAAGACGCGTCGCCGTGCGCGATCTCTCCGGTGTTATTAGGGTGCCCTGAACAAGACTGCAGCAAGAAGTTCAAGCATGCCAATGGCCTACGCTATCATCAGAGCCATGGGTCGGGATCGATGGATGAGGTATCGTTGCAGTTACCAGAGTCCACGGTGCGTTCGGCCCCGCCGACGACACCTTCGCCAGCTCGCGCTGGTACTCCTCAGCCACCAGCTACACCAACACGACGCTCCTGAAGTAACACCAACGGCTACGCAAATCATCGCCTCGCCAACACCCAACAGTGCGGTTCTTCTTCCGACACCGACAGTGGCATCCTCAGAGCAGTGCAGTCATCTGCGCCATCAATTGGTGTTCCAAATCAAGGACTATCTGTTTTGCCTACAATTCCGCAGCTACCTCCCAAGCACGCGATTCCGGGAGTCAGTATCACTGCTGGCATTTCAGGACAAGCCCTTTCTCAGCACCAACAGCATTCAATAGTAAATCAAATTATAAACGAGATCGTGCAACCACAGCAGCCATCTCCTCAACAACAACAACAGATGCACTCTGAACCACGTAAGAAACGCAATTTAGGTTTAAAACAATCAAACTCATTTTATTTTACTTTCTTTTTCTAGTGAAACCTGGAGTCCTTCGATTTGGTCCACAAACAGATAATGCTCTGAGCAACCCAATCACACTGCCAGTGCAGAGTCCACTGAGACCTACTCCAGCTGCTGCTATGGCTCCATAATCCAGACCTCCGGGTACACTAGAAACAGCACACCAACCTGTTGGCTAACCTGGTGCTCCGTCTCAAGCATCGCAACTAGGTACGATTTTAGTTTTTTTTATTATACTCGTAAAACAAATAAAACTCGTGACCTCCGATTTCCTCAGGCATTCCATTGAGCAAAACCCAGCAGCCATTTGGCAAGCAAAAGAAAAATAGCAAATCATCGATTCAGGGCGAATTTGAAAATTCCATGTCAAGAGACGATGTACAAAGTCCGGCTTATAGTGATATTTCTGATGATTCTACGCCGGTTGTAGACACAGAGATGATTGGTTGTATTTAATTTATAAATCGAAGTTGCCCTTAAAATCTAAATGTCTTTGAATTTTCTCTTAGATAAATCTCAAGCTCTCAAGCACGTTGTTGATATTAAAAAGCCTCAGGAAGGTGTACCACCTCCAATTCCACCCCCTAAGCAACTAAGGAATGTATCTATTCCACCAGAACAACAATATTAAGTTCCAGCATCAGCAAGTAAATGTCCCACATGGAGGCCCTGATCAACCACCATCAGTTATTCCCCAATCCCCGCAAATTGAATACACTAAGATTAAGGATCCACCGCTAGATTTGATGATGATGTTTTTGTTTTATTTTCCTTTGAAGATTTTTTTTAACCATGACATGATTTTATGTAGATGACATCATCGAAGTTGATCAAGAGTGAGCCAATACTCAAAGAGATCAAACAAGAACCCAACAGCCACCCAATGCACCCTAAGGATCCTCCAGTCCAATCGATTGGCGGGTATCCAAGCATGTACCAGAGACAGCAACTTAGTATGCCACATCTACATTCACCGCATCTAGCACAGAATGGGGAACTAAGAAGGTAAGAAAACAAAAAACTTACATCGCCGCTCCGCCAACTTATTTTTATTAAAATTTACTTCTTTCAGATATTACATCTTCTCCGGGCAGGGGCGCAACAATTTTTTGCAGCAGGTACAGTCTGGCACACACCAACAGCAACCTGGATCACAAATCAAGCCCGAAGACTTCCGAATGTCGGCGCAACAACAGCAACAGCTTAGTCACAAGCAATCGCAACAAATGCAGGCTCAGCAGCAAGCACAGCAACAAGCTCAGCAGCAGGCTCAACAACAAGCTCAACATCAAGCACACCAACATCAACAACAACAACTAGCCCATCAACAGCAGCAACAACAACAGCAACAGCAGCAACAACATCAACATCAGCAACAACAACACCAACAATAACAGCAGCACCAACAACAAAACTCCAGTAATAGTTCAAAGTCAAGCTCATCGTCCGGTTCGATGGGGCAAAAGGCAACAAACCTATAATAAAGGACACAATCAAGGATGAAAAAGATGTAAAAATCAAGCAGGAGGTGCACATAAAAATTATGTGCTACAACACAAAAAGTGAAATGTAAAACACGAGTACATATATCAACTCCGAAATTCCAAATAATATTTTTTGTTTGTTTTTTGTTAATTTGTTTATTAAAATTAAGCTAAAACTTTGATTTTGGATGCAAATTAAATTAAAATGAAAAGTTAAAAAAAATACGAAGTACATTGCAGTTTGTTGTGACGTTTGAGTTTGAATGTATTTGTGCTTCTTGAGTGGATTCTAATTTCAAATCCAGAATCCAATTTCTCTTCTCAGAAACTTCAGAAGCGTATTTTTTGTGCCAATTGAATGGTTTCAGAAGATTGCCGGACGCTTCTGGACGCTTCCGGACGTCCAATGAAAAACGGCATAAGTTTACTTTCTAAACAAATGCTAAATTCTAAGGAAAATTTAATAAAGGCTGAAAATATTTTTTTCAATTGAATGTACTTATTTATACAATACAAATTGATTGCAATTTTATGAATTGTATATTCTAATAAAATCATATCCGTTAAGGGAGACTTCCATCTACGGCCTACATGGTAGCCGAAAACTTGAAGATATTTTTTGAAAATTTCTTGCGAAGGAACTTAACATGATAATTAGAAACGGTTTTTTGCTTTTTGTTGATACATCCTTCGATTTTAAAAATCTATATTTGAAAACCAAAAAATATAAAGAAACGCGGTGTTAGACCGTTTCATGTATTGCAATTTGTTTTGGCATCACTACGAAAAAAGTGTCTAAACTATCGGGAAAGTTTTTATTTTGAACTATTACTACGTAGATGTGCTACAAGGACTGTAAACAAACTTTTTCAAAAAATTGTTTTGTTTAAGTTTTGTAGCCAAAACAAAACTATTAAAAAAAAAAGTTTTTTAACAAAAAGTGTCATTTCGAGAGGTATCCAAAAGCAACAATAAACCAAATTATTGGAATTTAGAATCTATTTAACATTGTGGAGACAATGACAAAATCATTGACGTTTTTCATTTGTTAAAACATCATTTTAATCTACCTCAAATGCTTTTTTTATACAGTACACACATACATCCATTATTATAATATTTAAAAGAAACTTGTTTTTTTGTCTTTTTATTTAAATTTGTATCATGTTTATGCATTTTTTATAAAAATTAAGTTACTTATAATTGTATATACATATACATATATACATATTTAAAAAAATAAAAACAAACTATTAATCATATTAAGAGGAAGAAAATAAATAGTATTTTTTTATGGAACAGCCAATGAAAATTGTGTTTTACATATACTTTACTCAACCTTTATTATACAAGCAAGTAAATTATGACGTTTGTAACTACAAACAAAACTGTATGGTAATAAAAGAATGCCTTATTCTTTTTTTTTCTAACACGTAATGACAAAATATATATCCAATCCGGATAATCTGAAACTTATGATGAATATGCTGAAAGAGAAATCGAGAAATATTCAATTTGAAGCATTTCATCTGTTTAAAGTAAGAAACGTTACACAGCGAACTTCATTTATTTTCTATTTTGTTTTACTCATTTTTTAAACACTTCCTCAGGTATTTGTTGCAAATCCAAACAAACCAAAACCTGTATTGAATATTCTTTTGAGGAACCAGGCAAAACTCGTTGATTTCCTTACGAAATTCCATACAGATCGATCAGAAGACGAACAATTCAACGACGAAAAAGCGTATCTAATTAAACAAATAAAAGAGCTTAAACCACTTCCTAACCTTAGTGATATATTCATATTATATAATAATTACATTATTATGATACTTTAATTAAGGAAAAGAAAAATATAACAAACGCAAACCAAAACAAAAATATAAATAGATAAATTTAAATAAATTTAAATTGCTTTGTCATTGCTTTGATAGAAGACATCTCTTCGGAGCAATCGTCAGTTAAAGTTAGACTTTCTTGATCATTGCTTGCACCAGTTGAATCTGAAATTGAAACAAATTTCAAGTGTTTAGAATTTTTGGCAGTGAGCGGCTCCACAGTGGCCTTTTACTAAAGAACAATAAAGGAGAACGGGCAGAAATGTATGGGAGCTGGTCTAGGAACCAATAACAAAGAGACGTCGCCATCGTTTAAAAGGTATTTTTGTGTACATGAATATTACTATATTAGCGCATTCCAAATCGACTTGTGTCAACAAAGATTGGAATTTGGTACATATAATTTAAACATATAATGTAAGTATGTAATTTAGTATAGGCAACAATGTGCTGGCCTAACCAATAACAACAAGACACATGTTTCTGAAAAGTTCTTTTTATGTACTACAATAGCTACCTTGACAGTTTACTTTGAAACCCTGTGTGAAAAAAGTTTTCGCTAATTAAGGTTGCGATGTAGTGAATTTTAATATAGAAAATGTATATTTTGTAGGTATGAAGTAAACGGAAAAATGTGCTGGTCCAACCAATAACGACGCGACATACATTTCCATGTACTATAATAGTAACAGTAACTATAATAGGACAGTTCATTTCAAATCGCTGTGTAAAAAAAGTTATTCGATAAATAAGATTGTGATGTGGTGAATTTAAGTATAGAAAATGTATACAGCATAGGCAAAGTCTTTTATTTCATACTAAAACAATCTTAATTATCGAGTAACTTTTTTCACACAACAATTTGAAAAGTGCGGTTTAGGTAAATATTGTAGTATGTACATGAAAATACCTTTCCAACGACATATATTGTGTCCTTATTGGTTGGACTGATACATTTTTGCTATACATACCTACAAAATGTACATTTTATTTATGGAATTACTTTTTTCACACAGGGATTTAAAGTAAGCTGTCCAGGTAACTATTGTAGTGCATAAAAAGACCTTTTCAGAAACATGTGTCTTGTTGTTATTGGTAAGGCCAGCACATTGTGGCCTATACTACATACTTACATTATATGTGTTTAAATAATATTCACCAAATTACAATTTTTGTTGGCCAATAACTTTTTTCGCACAGCGATTTGGAATGAGCTGCCATAGTTAGTATTCATGTATACAAAAATACCTTTTTAACGACATATGTCTCGTTTAAGTTTAAGAATTTATGTCTCTTTTAAGTTTAAGAATTTAATTCATTTATGTACTCATATCAAAATTATATTCCTGATCACAAGTATAGCTGATTTGTTCGTGTGCGATAGCGTTCTGGATTTGCATTTCTTCTTTGGATCGCTGAAGGAGTCCACCCGAATGTTCACCTGCATACACACATCTTCAATTTACCCAATATTTGTTGGCAATACTTCATCTTCGTCTCCTTTAAAATCTTATTCCTGCATCTCACCGCTTAAGTTTTTATTCAGAGCAAAATCTTCTGCAATTGTGTATGTTTAAAAACGGTCCTTAACAAGTTTCCCATTTTGTTTTGGAGTTAATGTCGTCTTAACACCGTGGCCAGTGCGATATTTTCTTGGAGTTGATTCGGCAAAACTAAAATCAGATTGTAGTGGCGTCGTTTTATTTGAATCGTAACCATCACGAGGAAGTATCTCCGAACAGATTTGCAGTGTAATTGTGCTATCATCAAAATCATAGCCGTTTCATAATTACTCATTGTTGTGTTGTTCAGGCTGTGATCTAAAATCTCGGATTTAATGCTTGAGTCTAGCAGTATCATTGAGTCTAGAAGGTAAAGATTTCTTGCGTATTCTAGATAATTGTGGACTCTGCGGAACTTTATAGTAACCAGGCATTCTCAATGATTCCATGCCTGATGGCGGGCGAATGTTGCCCATGTCTAGACTGTTGTTCTGCATATTTTCTAGTACTGAAAATATTGGGCTTATAATATGTAGGGAATAAAATCGGAGTGCCGTCTGTTTTGCTTATAACGATTGGTGTTTTCGGAGCTTCATCACTAAGCGGTGGGCGCAGCGCAGAACAGCTTGCAAATTAATTGCGCTCTTATTTTGAGATACCGCAGTTGAAGCAGTTGATTCATCTTTTTGTTGTCTTCCAATGGCGGCAGAAATTGATGGAATTATTCTTTGCTCTTTGGATGGAGAACGGGATCTCGAACGATTGCGATTACGACTGCTTGAGGAATTTTGATACTTGCAACCCGACGCGGGAGAAATTGATAATCTTCTTCGTTTGCCATTCTCGCGATGCGAATTATCCTTAGCATATCACAGACAGGTAGGTTTATTTTTATGAAAAGTAAATGAAACTACAAACAAAAGACCAACTTGGATCTGTTTTTTGCACGACTATTTGATAAAAAACAAAACACAAGAGTATAATGAGTATACAATATTTAAATAGGATTTTCAGATTTTCAGATTTTAGAATTTTTTTGTTTCATTCTTTAAATTGTTGACATTGGCCGGATTCAACGCATCAAAATTTTCAATACTTTATTTTCAGATGGAGCTTTTGATTGGCCAGCTGTCATAAAAAGTTAGCTGACATTCAGTTACGTTTAGTGCAGTTTAGTAACGTTTCATCTGAATTTTCAGCAAGAAATTCCCAACTGAAAATTCAGCTGACAGCTTTTCTATACAAAAAAAAAAGGCTCTCCATACAATTTTGTATTGAATGCGCCCATTTTGTCTTAGCGTCAGCTGTCACTTATTTTCGAAAACAGTTTGATTTCACAGTTTGGGTATGCCTGATAGAGAGAGAACCTCTCTCTTTTTCGGACATCGAAAAGCTCATAAAGTTAAGAGCAGTTTACGGGCGCTCGGTGAATACCAGCCAAATATACGATCATAAGATCCAAAATATTTCTGTAGGCATTTAATTCAATTATAGCAACTTTTCTTTTAATTAATTGACAAATGTAATACTTTGCCACACTTCTTTTATTTTTTCCTGGTGGTCGTACGTTAGGAAATGGAAAATATAAAATGAAATTAATTTTGAACCGGTTCACATTTCGCTCTCACATTTTGGGTACTCAGCTCTCGTTATGAATTTCGTCGTTGTGAAATAAATGTCACTTTTATATAGACATTTCATTTTCACTTGAACTGAATACTAGGCTTTACATTTGTGTACTTACCCTGAGCTTACACGAGCCAGTACTGGCTTACAAGTTACAATACATTTAAATTTTCTTACTAACACATGCAAACCTGAGCAACTTGCTTGTCAACTGGCTTGCCATTTTCGAAGCCAGTTGGGAAGCCAGTAGAGAAGACAGTGGCCTCGTTCAGACTTGTATATAAAGATATATGGATAGCTTTTCGTTGGAAATGTAATACAAAATTAAATATTCTTTCTACTACAACTTTTAATGAGAGGAGGAACCAAGAATTTTTAACATTTCCAAAATAGGCAAATATGATTGAAGGATGGCTATGATTATGATGAAATATACTAAATCTCTTAAAAATCCTTATTTTTTAAAAGTATATTTTTTGCTTAGGAAAAATTAGAGTTTTGGGTGACGCCATTTGGAACATTCTGTTACCTATTTGTCAAGCCATAGACTGCCAAACTAAATTGAAAGATTGCTACGGAAATGATGCATTGAAAATGACGCGGGAAAAGGCGATTTTAGCACCTTTGGGTGACATTTTGGAACGAAATATTCCTCGTACGACGTAATTTAGTTTCTTACCTATCTGTCAATGCATGAACTGTCAAATTCTATTAAAGGATGGCTTCATAGATTAAAAAACCTCCAAAAAATCAAAAAAATTTTTAAATTATTTAAAAAAAATCGACATTTTTGTATTTAGATGAAAATCAATCAATTGAATTTGACGCGACAGAAAAGTCTGTCAATGCATCCGTCAACGCATCGGTAGTATTATGCGTTGACCATCGCAAGACTTGATGATGAATTCGATGTCATTTTTTGTTGAAGAAAAATTCGAAGTCCGATGCCAAAACAAATTTCAATAAAATTGTGTATTTAGAATCCTAGATAGGCTAACCTAGTAAAAGCTGAACGTGACCGCAGATATTTGAAGGCAACTTGCTTACAAGTTGCCTGCCCCCTACGTCACAGCATATTCACGTATACGAACTTGACACTCAATCTATGTAGCCAACTGGCTTGCCAGTACTGGCTCGTGTAGCCTCAGGGTTAGCTCTCGTGTTGAATTTCATCGCGGCGAAATATGTGTCACTTTTATATGGACATTTTATTTTCACTTGAAGTGAGTACTTTACTTTGCTTGATTTGATGGATTTATAAAATGTATAGGAAAACGTTTGTAACGATGATTTTTATTTGTATGATCATAAAAATACTGTTGTGAATATGCCCATTTATGTAAACAGCGACATAGTAGTACAAGTTTGCGCGCCATCTTGAATGAAATAAATAACTAAATCCACGGTTGGTGTTCAGGCTCTTTCGTTATTTCGTCATACCTTTGTCATACAAGGGTCATACCCTTGTATATGAAATCCATAGTACTATCATGGTGAATGTCGAATGGACTGACATCTTCACTCAGTGGGCAAAAGAATTTCATTAAATTCCACATCCCTATCTCACGGAGACATTTGAATTTTGTGGAGAATTATTTGCAAGAATAGGAAAGGAATAGCCTAATTGATAACAGTTAGAGTGAAATAGGTAGAAGGGATGTTTTTTGTTGGTTTACATTTTTTTGTCGGTTACTTTTCTATGCAAAGGTGCAGAGAATTAAAAAGTGTGAAATAAAATTTTGGGAATTCTTCTTGGTTTGTTGGGTTTTGTGCGGTTAAAGAGGAAGGGGTGGTTTTTTTTACAGCTTTGTGTGTCTTGTGTGCAAGAAGACAACGGTGACGTGAAGGTCAAGGCATAATAGGTAGGTAGATTGTTTTTTTTTTCTTTCTGGATATTTAGGTCTGTTGGTAAGAATATGAGTGATGCAATAATTTATGAGTTTGATGGTGATGATGTTTTTTGATGAGTATGGCTCGTGGTAGCTAGTTAGCTATGTATGTATGTCGCTTTTTTATTTTAACCTAGAAAAGTAGGTATGGTTGTATATAATTTGTATTAAAATCTAGGTAGGAACTTGTAGGTAGGTAGGTACCTAGACCTACCCAAATTTTAAGTGAATGTTTATGATTATTTTTCGCTGATTTTTGTCTTTTTAAAGCTTTAGTTTAGAAATTTGAAATTAATAGGAATGATGGCTACCATTATTTAGGATTTACAGTGAGAAATTTGAACTTATAACTTACCACTATGTGACCATGTTGTTGAGTCTTAAGGGCATCTAGGTTTTACCTAAATCATTAATCTTGATAATTAAAAATTGCTGAGATTTCTTTGAAATTCTCTGTTTGGTTCATGGTCGTAAATCGCCTACCAATTTTCTAATTGGAGTTTAAAAAATCCTAACTTCATATCTGCTGGAAAGAATTTTCAAATTAAGATACCTATTAAAATAAGCCAAATAAGGCACAAATTTTGCATTAAAACATTACAAATTTTGCATTTAAATATTGACTTATAGTTTCACTAACTTTATTGAGTAAAATATTTTTCATTGGCATCACCATTAGCCTAAAATTCATTAGTTAATATTGAAATTTGCCAAAATAAATTTTGACCTCAATCTTCTGAAGAGCTCCCTAAACAAAATTCATATGGCTCAATACAGGTTTTATATTTCAAAAATTGCCTTTTTTTCTGTAGTTTTTAAAAAGGTATAAAACTTGCCAAAGCTATGTTTAAATAGACAGTTATAACCGTTTGAACCCAATCAAAAAAAACCCAAAATTCGATTTTTTACCTGTTTTAGATTTTCCCAAGTATCATAAAATGTATGGGATTTTGGGTGCACTTATTAATGAGTTTTTTTTATTATTGTTTTGTTTATCAGGTAAAACTTTATGTTATTAGGCATTTTTTGAAAAAAAATTGACCTCAAAGTCAAAATTTTGCTCGGGCAAGAAAAATTGAACACCATTTTAATATCTAGCAACCATAAACATATATCGGCTTTACTTAAACGTAGTTTTAAAGGCTAGTTATTTCTAACTAAAAAAAGTCAAAAATGAGATCCCTACCATTAGCACTGACAGAGAAATTAACCTTAACAGGGGTCAGGGTACACCAAAGTTTGCCTTTTTTTAAATCCTCAAAAAATGATGTCAAAGTTGAAAATCAGACTTTACTATAAAACAATTTTTTTCTTAGAATATGACCAAAAATCTTATGCCAAAGTATGGGTTACGAATTACCGGACACCCTGTACACATATAAGTATGTGCATACCTTCCTATAGCTGTGTATAATTCAATTTTCAGTGCACTGTCCGTCTTGCAATTTACATTCATTTTCGCCTTCTGGTTGATTCGAAAAATAAAAATGTTAGCTGCATACCTATGTAGTATACATACCTATAGGTAGTTTTAATTAAACGAACAATGTTGTAGTTACATAGGCGTAGCTAAGTATATATGTATTTCAAAAATTGCTAGGTAGGTAGGTACCTACCTAGCCTACAACAATTTAAACTTATAAAACCTACCTACCCACTATGATATCGCCCACTGGCTGAAATTCAACCACCACATCGACAGATTCTAGTGTCAAACAATTAAAAGTTACCTAGGTAGGTAACTACTCGTATGATAAATTGTGAATGCAAAGTCAAACCAAATAAACCTACCTACCCCGTGCCTACCCTGAAAATCAAACAAACAAATTTCAAGCCAAAAACAGGAAATTCGTCTTTATTATCTGTATGTACCTAGGTATACAATCTACATACCTCCAAGAACCTACCTACCTCAACTTGCATACAAATTCTCACTTTTGTCATTAACTTATAAAGGTATTCCTCGGTATAATAAATTGTAAATTTCTTGTAAAAAATTTCAGGTCAAACTCAAAATCATCCAACAATTTAGATATTAATAAAACCTACCATTCATTATTTATACGAATATATCTACCTATTTAGTTATATTTTCACTTGCAACAAATAACACGGCAAATAGGAAATCTTTGCCAGACAATTTAATAACGGGTGATTTTTTTGAGGTTAGGATTTTCATGCATTAGTATTTGACAGATCACGCGGGATTTCAGACATGGTGTCAAAGAGAAAGATGCTCAGTATGCTTTGACATTTCATCATGAATAGACTTACTAACGAGCAACGCTTGCAAATCATTGAATTTTATTACCAAAATCAGTGTTCGGTTCGAAATGTGTTTCGCGCTTTACGTCCGATTTATGGTCTACATAATCGACCAAGTGAGCAAACAATTAATGCGATTGTGACCAAGTTTCGCACTCAGTTTACTTTATTGGACATTAAACCAACCACACGAATGCGTACAGTGCGTACAGAAGAGAATATTGCGTCTGTTTCTGAGAGTGTTGCTGAAGACCGTGAAATGTCGATTCGTCGCCGTTCGCAGCAATTGGGTTTGTGTTATTCGACCACATGGAAGATTTTACGCAAAGATCTTGGTGTAAAACCGTATAAAATACAGCTCGTGCAAGAACTGAAGCCGAACGATCTGCCACAACGTCGAATTTTCAGTGAATGGGCCCTAGAAAAGTTGGCAGAAAATCCGCTTTTTTATCGACAAATTTTGTTCAGCGATGAGGCTCATTTCTGGTTGAATGGCTACGTTAATAAACAAAATTGCCGCATTTGGAGTGAAGAGCAACCAGAAGCCGTTCAAGAACTGCCCATGCATCCCGAAAAATGCACTGTTTGGTGTGGTTTGTACGCTGGTGGAATCATTGGACCGTATTTTTTCAAAGATGCTGTTGGACGCAACGTTACGGTGAATGGCGATCGCTATCGTTCAATGCTAACAAACTTTTTGTTGCCAAAAATGGAAGAACTGAACTTGGTTGACATGTGGTTTCAACAAGATGGCGCTACATGCCACACAGCTCGCGATTCTATGGCCATTTTGAGGGAAAACTTCGGAGAACAATTCATCTCAAGGAATGGACCGGTAAGTTGGCCACCAAGATCATGCGATTTGACGCCTTTAGACTATTTTTTGTGGGGCTACGTCAAGTCTAAAGTCTACACAAATAAGCCAGCAACTATTCCAGCTTTGGAAGACAACATTTCCGAAGAAATTCGGGCTATTCCGGCCGAAATGCTCGAAAAAGTTACCCAAAATTGGACTTTCCGAATGGACCACCTAAGACGCAGCCGCGGTCAACATTTAAATGAAATTATCTTCAAAAAGTAAATGTCATGAACCAATCTAACGTTTCAAATAAAGAATCGATGAGATTTTGCAAATTGTATGCGTTTTTTTTTAAAAAAAAGTTCTCAAGCTCTTTAAAAATCACTACACTCAAAAAAACTACTCTCAATAATACCTTTACGATGGCATATACAAATATATAAATATACTTACACAACATGACCAAATTTTCCTTTCCCGCATTAAAATCAACCTACCCTTGATGATATACGAATGTAGGTATATCTATACGCATTATTCTTTCCAAAAAAAAAAAAACTATATTCCTTGCTTCAAGGTTGACGACAACGACGACGCAAACGACTAACATAATGTATGTCTACTCTCTACTTCTCTTGTTCTTATCGCATATATCATATCAGTAAATTAAGAAAAAAAAAATTACTTTGCACATTCAATCAAAGAGGATACGAACATTTTTTTGTCATTCTCTTCACCTTTTTCTCCTCATAGACGTTTAAAAAAACCTTCAATTGGTTATCTCGCTTACTCCATTTGATTCTTATTAGAATCGAAAAAATACATTTCTCTTGCTCTAACTACATAAGTCTCGATTCTCCGATTAATACAAGTCTCCCAAAAATGGAAGACTCCGCCTAAAATTGTCTCCCAAAAATGGATTTCTCCGCGAGCTAAAGTGGCGCCACCACAGGCAGTGGGTCGCCCTAAAAAATTTTGTCCATGATAGTACTATGGATTTTATATACAAGGGTCATACTAAAAGTGGATCGTGGAAATTTAACGAAACCTTTTGGAAAAGAAGCATCTAGCAGAATCCAGAATCCTAGAAAATTCTAAAACCCTTTATTTCGGATATAAATACAGGGCCACCAATCCGAAAACATCTGTTTTATTTTGAAAGTGTACGAATAAATGTCAGTGGTTATAATTAAAGTATTAGAAATAAAAGTATTTGAAATAAAAGCGTTTTATTTTGTGAAGTAATTGTTGGACCACTTTCACACAAGGAAAAAAATCTCCCCTCTCACCCTTATCGCCAACAAACTAGCTAGTTTCTGGTAACTCAGTTTCCTTGTGTGAATGCGGTCTTGTTTCAGTTTGAATAATGGAAATAAGTTTTATTTGCAAACCCGTAGTAAAATATTACAATACATTTATTTTGTTTCGCAATCCTACCTTATGTTTTTGTGGAACAGAATATATTTTTTATTAAAACTAGCTTGTTAAGCCACACTTGTTGTTTTGTGACACAATCCCGTTTCAATTATAAAAAAAAAAATCGGGTGGTACAACGGCTCATGAAGAACCAGGGCCTAGTGACTAACAACTCGCAACCATTCCTCTGTGCGCCTATCGACAGGAATGGAAGGGACCTACGATTTTATGCCGAATCCGAACGGCTAGACGAGAAGCACTTATTCGTGACAAGTGATACTCTTGGAGGATTTGTCAATTCCTCGCAAGAGGAAAAAAACTTTTTAGTTTTTAGGTGGACGAGGCTGGGAAGCGAACCCAGACCTCCAGCGTGACAGTTGAACGCACTAACCATTACGCTACGGACTACTACCCGTTTATTATATTGAATTCAATTATATTGAAACATATTTTTGTATTTATATTCCAGCTTACATCGAAGTAAGGTGGTCAATGCCGAGAACTATTGGCAAACAAGCTACAATCAAACAACTTTAACAACAAAGATTCGAATGAAGAATCTATTTAACATTGTGGAGACATTCAGGAGTGATGAAAACAAGAGTTGAACTGATTTAGTAATTGTATTATCAGTTTTATCCTTTTGAAGAGAATATTCATGCCTTCGGATTGATCTTTGTTTTTTTTTTAAGATTTACTTATATATCATATCAGAGACTTCAATGTATAAAGATATTAGTTTTCCAATTGTATGCATAATTATTTGTATAACAAATTTGTCAATAGTTATATAATTATTGAAATGTAACAGTAAAATCTTACTAAATAAAAACATACATACATACATTTGAATCATTAGGCGTGTACCACAAACTGAGCGCTCATTGAGCGCTCAATGTCAGATTAACGGAGGCAGAATCATTTGGTGGGACAACATTCTCCGCTCTCTTTCAAAAAAAAAAAAACATGTGTATTATTCTCATAAAAGTTTGGAAACAAGATTTCAACTTTTCGTTAAATATTTGATTGTTTATGCAAAAAACTTATTGAAATTAATGAAAATGATTATAGCTAGTTCAATTAGTTTGAGTTTCACCAACATTCTGTCTTTATTTTGTATTTATTTACTACTTTCTTATTTGCACACCCTCAAAAAATTATAACTTGGTTGTCAAACAAACAGCTGTTTCAACTGAGAAAAAAAAATTGAATAGTGAATCCAAGAAAGTTTTGGATCAGAAATCTCCGCAAAAAATCTCAGTGCTCAGTTGAGATTTTTTGTCTCACTTAAAAAATCCTTGAGCGCTCAGTTGATGGTACGCGCTCAGTTGATGGTACACGCCTATTGTCAAAATCAATAACGTTTTTTTTTTTGTTAAAGCATCATTATAGAACATATTTAAAAGAAACTTGTTTTTCATTTTGTCTTTCTATTTAAATTTTTCCCTTTTGCGAATCATATACATACATTATATTTATGCATTAATAAAAATTAAGTTATAAGTTAAGTTATAATTAATAAAAGTATAAAAACAAAATAGTATTTTTTAACGGAGCAGCCAATGAAAATTGGATGTAACAACAAATTGAGATATTTCTATTTACATACTTAACATAGGACAACAAACAAAAAAATTCCTGCCTTCAAAGTAACGTACAATATGGATAGTATGTTTGTGTACCACCAGATTTTCTGAGTACCAGACCAGCAATTTATTAAATAGTTTATTGGCAGATTGGTGACGCTGAACTTGTTGCAAGTCAACTTGGCTGTGAATTAAATCCGATTGAATCAGAGTCCTAAGCAATTGGTGTTAATGCGAGTGTTGTTTGTTAAGGTTGATTCTACAATAACAAAATATAATTTTTCTTTTTAGAAATTCATAAGAACTAAAATAGTAGAGAATCTTAGCAGTGCATGTTAGTGTAAGATCAGTATCATGATTCGAGTCAGTTTTGGATCAACATCGATGATTTTATCGGGCGTAGTGGCCACAGTAGTTACCGCTTGTTGATACTGCTGAGTAGTGATGTTGGCTGAAGAAAAAAACAATTAATTAAACAAAATTATTTACGTGTTTATTTTGTTTAAAAAATATTTGTATCATTAAGTTTACTCATTAAACTACTATATTATATCATCGATGCATAGGTAAAATTCAAAGTGTTATATTACCTATTGTTATAAAAAATTGCTACACAGTCCATCTCTAATTACGATTTAATTTGTTTTTGTTTTTAAATAAAATATAAATTGGGTGGCGCAACGCAACGGCTCGTGAAGAACTAGGGCCTAGTGACTAACAACTCGCAACCGTTCGTGTGTGCGCGTGTCTACAGGAATTGTAGGGACCTACAATTTTATGCCGAATCCAAACGGCTAGACGAGAATCACTTATTCATGGCAAGTGATACTCTTGGAGGCTTTTTTCAATTCCTCGCAAGAGGCAGTAGCCCTTTGTTTTTAATGCAATGTTAATATTTAGAGAATGGACCCTAGTGGACCCTATCAGAAGATTTGTAAGCATAGACAAAATGTTAATCGTTACGTGAAGGAATATTTGCATTTGAAAGGTCTCAATACAGAATAATCTGATCCACCGTTCACAACCCTAAATATTGAGAAACAACATTTTAACGAAGCCGTGACAATTGCCAAGATCAAAATTTCAGTAGTTAAACAAGTGAGGTGTGTCATCCGAAAATGGTTTTAAATCTGACAAATTCATATGGGATGACGTCGAGAGAAAGTGTGTTGACTTGCAGGCAAGTTCCAAAGAAGGTGAATACTGTACAATCTGCAGACAAGGACCTTTTAAGATGCCGTTGTTTTATGTGGAGAAAAAAATTAGTTCTACATTGAACCAGTTACTTAAGAAACAAACGAACAAAAATGACAAAACCTCCAAGAGTATCTCTTTTCATGAAGAAACCCTTCTCGTCCAAGCCGTTTGGATTCTGTACAAAATTTTAGGTCAGCTCCATTCTTTCCAACACACAGAAGCTAGTCGGAAATTCGTGATTTTTTTCCACCTCGACAAAAAAAAAATCAATCAAAAAATTGATTTGTTTAGTTAGTGATTTTACCTTTGAACTAACGAGACGATAAATGTATTTAAAAAATAAGTAAAATTGTGCCTAAATACCTTGATTACTTGCTGGCGTTTGACGTAGCAATAAATATCGATTCCGATCTTTACGCGAGGCTTTATCAATTGCCTTTTTAGCAATTTCTCCCGAGGACTTCGTTTTGGTGGTAAGTGGTTGTTGTTGCGGTTGAATTTGCTGTTGTTGCGGGATTTGCTGTTGTTGCGGGATTTGCTGTTATTGCTGAAATTATTGTTGCTGTTGTTGTTATTGCTGCTATTGTTGCTGCTGTCGGGATGTTACAGTACAGACCCCAATACTAATATCAGCAGAAATCGGAATGGAAGGACAGAATTGATTTCTTGAAGCATTTCTCTTCACTGCTGGTTGAGTTGCATTTGCTGTTGCGCTGATGCTGCAGATTGTACTTGCTGCTTTTTTTTTGTTGTCCTGATGGCAGTTGGAAGAGCAATTTCAGTGACGGAGAAGGGTTCTCCGGGTCGACATTAAAAACATAGTTTGTCTGACAAAGTATGTGTTTGCTGTTGAATAATTTGGTTTGTACCATCAGATTGTAGAAAGGTTTGAGATAGTTAATGAATGACATAAGTCAATGAATGACATAAGTCAATGAATGACATAAGTCAATGAATGACATAAGATTTCTGTTTGAAATCAAGAATCAAGAAAAAATATCACAAGTTTGACTATAAAAAATAATAAAAAAAAACACTCACCTAACCTTTTATATGGATCCTTGTGGAGCATTTTCAGAATGAAATCTTTTATTTCACCCAAGTTGAAGGCAGTGGTGGGTCGTTTTTTTGTTTTCTACGTGAGATTTCATTTTGTGTGTTACGTTGCTCAACAACAGTGAAAGGCGATGCACCAGTTAGTAGTTCATATGTTAGAACACCAACAGACCACCAGTCAACAGCGAGATCATACCAGCTGGACAAGGACGAATTATTTCTAAACAAAATAATTACAGCCATATTATTGACTTGTTTCAAAACTAGTTTTACGGCAAAACTAGTTCAATAGAACTTTCAAGCCCCAAGTTTTGGACAAATCGGTATTATTAACTAAAGTTCTTGTATTTTAAACTCAAAATATTGAAACTGGGATATCAAAACTTTCATAAATAATACCAATATGTATAAAACTTGTAACTTGAAATCTCCATAAAACTAGTTTTGCTTTTAAACTAGTTTTGAAAAATTCAAAAATATGGCTGTTAAGATTTTAGTTTAATAAAAAATGTCTTCTAAGAAAAATTATATAAATAAATCATTTACCAGGTGCCACATATTCTAATGTGCCACAAAAACTGTGAGCTCTTTCATTCGAGTCGATCTAGAAGTATATTCTCTAGCTTAATGTCTCTGTAGATGATTCCCAGTTTGTGTAAATGTTCCAAACCTAACAAAACTTCGACAATGTAAATGCGAACATCATCTTCGGGAAATGCTCTGATTTGTACAATTGTGTAAATAATTCACCACCATTGATATAATCTATAAGAAGAAAGTTAAAAATAGGATTATGTTAAAATCTTTTTAATTAAAATCAATTTAAAACAGTAAGTGGTAAAGACTATTTTCTATATGAAATTGTTTTGCATAGTTGTGTTTAAGCCCAAAAGATACAAGATCTGTTTTTACAAAAGTAGTTCCTGTTGTTATATTCGTCGATACGTCTATGCAAGGCTCGATAGGCAGTCTACACTTCGCTGAAGCTCAACACAGCACATATGTCAGCAACGCTTCTTTTTTTTATTTCAGCAACATAGAAACTAAGAGCAAACATACAAACATTGATGTAGTTGATTGAGTATTTAGCTATTTTTGTATACGGAACCATTGTATATAGAAACTATAGTACTATCATGGTGAATGTCGAATGGACTGCCATCTTCACATCGATTGTGAAAGAATCTCATCGAATTTCACAGTGGAGAAAATTGAGTTTTGTGGAGAATTTCTAGTAAGAATAAGAAAGGAATACTATTATTTATAATAATTAGAGTGAAATAGGTAGAATGAATGTTTTTGTTAAGGGATAGGCATTAAAAGGAAAAGATAAAGCACATAAAGAAGAATGAAATTCTATGTACATATATTGTCATTTACTTTGCTAAAGCCTAGTATGCAGTTCAGCCTAAACTAAATTTTATCTCTACAATTTTTACCTCTACATAAAGCAGAGATAAATTTTGAAGTTGGAGATATAAATTGAAATGTCAAAGTTACACCAGCTGATTTATATTTTCAATTCCCGGCATTTTATTTGTGAATATATTTTTTCTTAAACATTTAAAAATGGACGCGAGACAAGTTGAAGATTTAGTTGTTGTGTGTGCTACAGTTATAATTAATGTAATTGTTGCCAAGAAAATAAAAAATAAACCTTCTGTTTGGGTTAACCCTTACCTCAAGGAAAGGAAAACTAAAGGACGTTTCGCAAAAGATGTAAGAAAACAAATTACATTTTTTGTTGAACAATAATTGTAAGTTTTCATTGTTTTGCATTTAGTTTCGGGATATGATGGTCAATATTCCAGTTTTCAAAGAAAACTTCCACATGACGCCGGAATCGTTTGGTGAAATTTTTAAAATGGTAGAACCATTTCTCGTTCCCAAGAAAAATACAAGACCATTCGATAATATATCTGCTCTTGAAAAGTTTGCAGTAGTTATGGAGTACGTTTGATTGCTCTCCCAAACCAATGCGAAATATTTTGTGCGACATTGAAACTTCCACCTTACAAACCGATTTAAATAGTGAGCACCCCTTCTGAAGTGATGCAAATTCACATATGTATGAACCCGACGATGTCAACATCGAATGTTTCGCGTTCGTTTGAGCTAACCATAAAGACCTTTTATAGAACACACATAATGTATGCAATCATTATATGTTTAGGTATCTAGCGAGTGGAACCATCCAACGGCATGTGGCATCAATATACCGGATAAGCAAGCAACACTTTGGAACCATTCTGGATGAAGTTTGCTCTGCCATATGTGAGGCATTGAAAGCCGAAATTCCAACATTGAATGAAAAGGCTTTTATAAATATAGCAAATGAGTTCAATGCTTATTGGAACTTGCCAAATTGTTTGGGCGCAATAGATGGGAAACATTGTGCCATAAAGTGTTCATCAAATGCTGGCAGTTTGTTTTACAATTATAAAGTAAGTTACCCGTAGCAAGTATTTGAGAAAATTAAAGTATATTTTATCTTTTTCTTGTTAAGGGCTTTCACAGCATCGTGTTGATGGCTATTGCTGATGCCAACTGCCAATTCATCCATATTGATGTGGGAGCATATGGTAGCGAAGGAGATGCCAACGTTTTTGCATCGACAAAAATTGGAAAAGATATTTTGCAAGACCGTCTTAATCTGCCTCAAGATATGGGAGTTGGAACAGAAAAGCTTCCATACTTTTTTGTTGCGGATGATGCGTTTCCCCTAAACAAGCGCATCATAAAACCATATGCCCCCAGAAAACCAAAAAGGTTGGAGGATTATGAGCGGATTGTCAACTACCGCATAAGCAGAGCAAGACGTTGTATCGAGAATGCTTTTGGCATTATGTGTTCAAAGTTCATTTGCCTTGCCAGAACTATGTTTTGCAATCCAGACAGGGCACAAAAAATTGTAAGTGCGTGTTGTTACTTACACAACTTTCAAATCCGATCAAATAGAACTTCATATTGTCCAGCTAACTACTCTGATTATTACGACGAATGTGGCAGGTTGGTAATGGGTGATTGGAGGAAAAAAGTTTCAGCAGATTCATTATCCCAGTCAACATTCATACCGGTTTCTGGAAGACCGAATGATTTTGGGAAGTACCTGCGAGACAAATTAAAAAATTTTGTCAACTCTTCCTCTGGCTCCATTCCATGGCAAAACCAAGCTGCTTTCGTCCATGGTAAATGAAATAAAATGTTCGTTTTTATTAATCAAATTATATTATAAAATTGTTTCTAGATCCACTTCAGTAATGCACCTGCTTTACACCCACAGTCACCAGTAGTAGCAGCAGTATCAACACAACATCCACAAGACAACTCTGCCACCAACTCAATGCTATACATACCTATTACTAATCCAAACATAAACATACCCAAATTGGAAGAGCTGTCCTACAAATTACCTACATAAGTACATACATATAAATTCAAGAAATATGAAGCCCTTCTCAGAGGTAAAATAATTCTTTTTGTCGTAGTATTTGTTGAATTTATAAACAAAATATTATCAATTCGTATTCGTACCAAAACAAAATTTTCCAATCCTCATATTCTTTGCTTTTCCTTTCAATTGTGTTAAAAGCTTATATAATCTATATGCACCTTAAGATACACAATTGAAAATATTAAAACCGAACAACCTTACAACAACAACAGCTGCAGCAACAACAAAAACATCAACAACAAGTCAACCCTAATAAAATGAATGCAATGCAGATGAATATGCAGGTGAGTAATATTTGGCTATCTTAACTTGAAGACCTTTTAAATGCAACCTGTATTGCAAGGCATTCATTTCTAGACAAGTAAGTAAATTGTGCACTGTGTGTGTAATCTTTTCTAAATATATCAAAAAATCCTCAAACATGGGTAAAATATTTTTGCATTTTCAACTTCATGCTCAACCTTTTGATTATTTAAACAAAAAAAAAAAAATTATCAACTTTGGTAACAAGCAGTTGTATCAAACTATATTTATATTGTAAATGTAACCAAAAATGAATGTTAAAAAATATCATTATTTGACAGGCCTGCGATGAAGCTGTCGCCAAATTAAACAATTTGGGAAGTGATGAACACAATTCGATCCCCTCAACTATATATCAAATATTATATCCTCTTGTTCAAGAATGTGAAACAAAAGACCCCAAAATTATCAAGGTACAAACATAATTTTTTTAATTACACTTATTCGATTTTATTAAAGATATTCGGAAGTTCGATAGCTCATTTAATCCCGTTAAAGCAATTGCCCAAAAACAAGTACGAGGAGATGTTGAAGCTTCAGTAACTCCTACAATTGTTTTACCGCCTCCTTCAGTAGATCCTCCCGCACAACCTAGACAATTGATCAACATTCAGTCAGTGCAGATAGTCAAGCCAGCAAATTAAGTCAATGTCAATCCTTCACCCATTCAAGTAAGAACATACCAAATGAAACCGATTGCAGCTCCGACACCACCAGCCCCAGTACCAGCATCAATACCATCAGCGTCAATACAAGCCTCTCCCCAAAACGTAAAGCAAATTGTGATCAATAAAGTAAATTTTTGTAAATGTGTAGCAATTGTTTTCAAATTAAATAATAAAACATTTGTTTATAGAAATAAAACCACGCGGTGGAGGTCCTCAAGCAATGGACGAAGATGAATTTGAAGAGGAACTTAAAAAAGCAAACGAAGAAATGCTTGGGGGGGGG
This sequence comes from Melangyna quadrimaculata, assembly GCA_949320155.1. Taxonomy (NCBI): domain Eukaryota; kingdom Metazoa; phylum Arthropoda; class Insecta; order Diptera; family Syrphidae; genus Melangyna; species Melangyna quadrimaculata. The sequence continues at coordinate 271,252,108 of OX439483.1, forward strand.
GGGGGGGTAAGTGTAGTTTCCTACAATAAGCAATTATTATAATTTAATCGAATTTATTATTTATTTATTCTAAACTTATTTGTAAAATCTTTTTAGTTCGGATACCAATAGAATATTATCATCTCTTTCATAGTATTTTATCTTAAAAAAATGCTCTTGATTTTTGTTTGTTTTTTAATACTAGTTTTACCTATTTTTTTAAAATTAAATTAAGAAAAAGAATTGCATTTTGTTTTATATTAAAACCAACAAAATCAACAACACTTATTTGTTTTAAAAACTAATTTAATTTTTCGATGAGAAAAAGAATTGCATTTTGTTTTATATTAAAACCAACAAAATCAACAACACTTATTGGTTTTAAAAACTAACTTAATTTTTCGATGAAATTTGTTTGCGGAAACCCACCCACAGAATTTCCTAATGAATCTTATCGAAGACTTAAATTTGCATGTATTTAAGTACTAAGTATTATCTTAAAATACAGTTCTTTTTTTACCAATAATGAAAATAACAGCTTATTTATATAAATTTTTTTTGTATTTATTTTAAAACAACACTCATAAAATATTGCTTATCCTCCCGCTTGAAATGTGTGTGTGTCTTTTTTATTCGTGTTTTATATGCTGTCAACAAGATGTAGAACCTTAATTCAGCGCTAACCCTATTTGAATCCTTGTCACGAAAATTCCCCGACAAACCTGAAGCATTTCTTGGAAAAGCCAAAATCCTCGATAAGCAATCAGAAATCTCAATGCGAGTGAACATAATTGAGTCCAGCTGCGTTTCGTTCAATTTTTCTCAGTTTCGTTCACTTAAGCATGCATAAGTAAGAGCGATCCCAGTCGCTCAGCGCATAAGTAAATTTTACAAATGCAGCAAAAAACACAAAGCCACAGCTGTTTTGTGAATCAATTCACAAGTTGTGCACGAGTATGTGTCTAGTTTTTGTTGTATCGTTGCCGCATTTTCATTTGTATTTAAAATTGCGGAACAAAACACAAAGCTGAAAATCGAATGTGGGGCGCGAGCGGAGAGGTATTTTTTAAATTTTTGCTTATGCGCACATAAGTCCATTATGGCTTTACGTGGTAATTTTGCAAACATAAGCAAATTTTCGTTAGCTTTTTGACATTATCTTATGTTTGCTTATGCCTATTATAGTTGGGCCTTTAATCTGCAAGCCGTACCGATCCATGAAATGCTCATTGAAAGATATCCCAATGAATTGTCGCATCGAAATCAATTGGCCGTGACATATCTTATGCAGAATCGGTGAGTTAAGCTGTTACACTGTACCATGTCCATCGATCTATGTACCTCACGGAGTTATTTGCGCCAAGGTATTGATTCCAAAAGCCAAGGCACTCAAGATGGACGATTTTACTTTAGTCTGGGAGATAGCCTACAAAGATTGGGTCGAGTAGAAGAAGCACGTGCGATCTATAGGCGAGGGGAAGCTGCAAAACTGTTCTTTCTGAATACCAAAGATCGCTGTACAATATAGACTCGCTTAGAGCTCAGCCTTTTTGGTCTAAAAAAGAGACGGGCTATGAAGAATTTCTCAATCAAATTGAAAAGAATTGGCAAGTGATTCGTGACGAAGCTCTAAGTGCGTTAAAAGCCAAAGGTGTATTGGAAAATAAAACAGAGAATTTACGTTATTCAGGTGATTGGAAACGATTTGAACTCTATGCTAGGGGTCAAAGACGGTTAACTAATTGTTTAGAAGCTCCTGTCACTTGTGGCATAATTGAAATGTTTCCGTCGGCTCGATTTTGCAAACGAGGTCAAGTGAAGTTCAGTGTTATGCATCCTGGAACACATGTATGGCCTCACTGCGGGCCTACTATTTGCCGGCTAATAGCACATTTAGGACTGAAAGTCGTTAGGAAGCTCTTTCAGAACTCGGTCGAGGTTGGCGAACATGGTGTAGTTTTTTAAAGGTGGCTGCGTAGGCTCCTCATTTGCTCTAGTCGCTACCAGCTTCGTCACAGTCTCCGTCAGGGTCGCAACACTTTCCAACATTGCGTCTCTTTTTGGCGGTTTCGGATTCTGAAATTGATATAATATGAAAAATCGGCAAGTAAGGCCAATTAAACCGACTTACATATGTGTAGCTGGACGTTGGTTGTTCCGTCTCCACCTGGGTGTTTCTGTCTCATTTTCTCCTGAGACGAAAATGCCGGAAAATGTTCTATAAATTTGATAAATAAAGGTATAGGTTTTAATTCTGAGTTTTTGCTTTAACTTACTTGCGCTTCTCGGATACAGGCGTCAGGAATGACAAGCATTCCGAGAACTCCCAGTCAATCACGGAGTGCTCACAAAGATTGTCATATAGCTGTGGGGATTCTGATGCGGAGCTCCCTGATTTACTCTTTTTTTTTGATGCCGTATGATACCGCAGACTGTCACGAAGGGACTTCCATATAGTTTTGCATTCCTCGACTAGAATAACATAAAATTATGAATGGTAACAAGTTTATTTTCCACATATTTCTACCAACCTGTTCTGCCTAAATCATGGGCTATGTAGCGCCAACTCGAGTGCACTGCTTCTGTGTTGCTGTGCTCCTTCGCCTCTTAACTCCAAACAACGTGCTCGCAGCTTGATAATACAGAAGGTGGTGAATAATAAGCAACGTTTGCACAGCCAAGACCACATCACTTACGATGAGGAAATGAAAAATACGCTCACTCCGATGAAGATTCACAAACAGCCTCAAGATATTCGGAAGTCCGATAGCTCATTTAATCCCGTTAAAGCAATTGCCCAAAAACAAGTGCGAGATGTTGAAGCTTCAGTAACTCCTACAATTGTTTTACCGCCTCCTTCAGTAGATCCCCCCGCACAACCTAGACAATTGATCAACATTCAGTCAGTGCAGATAGTCAAGCCAGCAAATTAAGTCAATGTCAATCCTTCACCCATTCAAGTAAGAACATACCAAATGAAACCGATTGCGCAAGAAAAAAGAAAAACAACGTGCTCGCAGCTTGATAATACAGAAGGTGGTGAATAATAAGCGACGTTTGCACAGCCAAGACCACATCACTTACGATGAGGAAATGAAAAATACGCTCACTCCGATGAAGATTCACAAACAGCCTCAAGATATTCGGAAGTCCGATAGCTCATTTAATCCCGTTAAAGCAATTGCCCAAAAACAAGTGCGAGATGTTGAAGCTTCAGTAACTCCTACAATTGTCTTACCGCCTCCTTCAGTAGATCCTCCCGCAAAACCTAGACAATTGATCAACATTCAGTCAGTGCAGATAGTCAAGCCAGCAAATGAAGTCAATGTCAATCCTTCACCCATTCAAGTAAGAACATACCAAATGAAACCGATTGCAGCTCCGACACCACCAGCCCCAGTACCAGCATCAATACCATCAGCGTCAATACAAGCCTCTCCCCAAAACGTAAAGCAAATTGTGATCAATAAAGTAAATTTTTGTAAATATGTAGCAATTGTTTTCAAATTAAATAATAAAATATTTGTTTATAGAAATAAAACCACGCGGTGGAGGTCCTCAAGCAATGGACGACGATGAATTTGAAGAGGAACTTAAAAAAGCAAACGAAGAAATGCTTGGGGGGGGGGGGTAAGTGTAGTTTCCTACAATAAGCAATTATTATAATTTAATCGAATTTATTATTTATTTATTCTTAACTTATTTGTAAAATCTTTTTAGTTCGGATACCAATAGAATATTATCATCTCTTTCATAGTATTTTATCTTAAAAAAATGCTCTTGATTTTCGTTTGTTTTTTAATACTAGTTCTTTTTTTTAGTTTTACCTATTTTTTTTTAAATTAAATTAAGAAAAAGAATTGCATTTTGTTTTATATTAAAACCAACAAAATCAACAACACTTATTTGTTTTAAAAACTAATTTAATTTTTCGATGAGAAAAAGAATTGCATTTTGTTTTATATTAAAACCAACAAAATCAACAACACTTATTGGTTTTAAAAACTAATTTAATTTTTCGATGAAATTTGTTTGCGGAAACCCACCCACAGAATTTCCTAATGAATCTTATCGAAGACTTAAATTTGCATGTATTCTAGTACTAAGTATTATTTTAAAATACAGTTCTTTTTTACCAATAATGAAAATAACAACTTATTTATATAATTTTTTTTTATTTATTTTAAAACAACGCTCATAAAATACTGCTTATCCTCCCGCTTGAAATGTGTGTGTGTGTCTTTTTTATTCGTGTTTTATATGCTGTGAACACGATGTAGGACCTTAATTCAGCGCTAACCCTATTTGAATCCTTGTCACAAAAATTCCCCGACAAACCTGAAGCATTTCTTGGAAAAGCCAAAATCCTCGATAAACAATCAGAAATTCATCGTAGTAATTCGAAATTGACCCAAGAATTTCCAGAAGTCGCTCAGCGGTGTGTGGATCGAATGCGGTTTATGGGTAACATTAATTATTTTTAGGATACTTCTTCTTTAAGTGGTGACTAACCACTTTAATTGCAGGTCTTAATCTGCAAGCCGTACCGATCCATGAAATGCTCATTGAAAGATATCCCAATGAAGTGTCGCATCGAAATCAATTGGCCGTGACATATGTATCTTATGCAGAATCGGTGAGTTAAGCTGTTAAACTGTACCATGTCCATCGATCTATGTACCTCACGGATTTCATAATAGTATCCAGCGTAATTACACAGTCTTTCAGAAGCGAAGCATGCACTGGAAGAAAACTTAGCCCGATGGCCAAATGATGGATTTGCAATGGTTCACTATGGATTTGTTCTTAAAAATCTCAATCAAAATTTTCATCTAGCTGTAGGTTATTTGCGGCAAGGTATTGATTCCAAAAGCCAAGGCACTCAAGATGGACGATTTAACTTTAGTCTGGGATATAGCCTACAAAGATTGGGTCGAGTAGAAGAAGCACGTGCGATCTATAGGAGAGGGGAAGCTGCAAAACTGTTTCTTTCTGAATACCAAAGATCGCTGTACAATATAGACTCGCTAAGAGCTCAGCCTTTTTGGTCTAAAAAAGAGACGGGCTATGAAGAACTTCTCAATCAAATTGAAAAGAATTGGCAAGTGATTCGTGACGAAGGTCTAAGTGCGTTAAAAGCCAAAGGTGTATTGGAAAATAAAACAGAGAATTTACGTTATTCAGGTGATTGGAAACAATTTGAACTCTATGCTAGGGGTCAAAGATGGTTAAATAATTGTTTAGAAGCTCCTGTCACTTGTGGCATAATTGAAATGTTTCCGTCGGCTCGATTTTGCAAACGAGGTCAAGTGAAGTTCAGTGTTATGCATCCTGGAACACATGTATGGCCTCACCGCGGGCCTACTATTTGCCGGCTAATAGCACATTTAGGACTTAAAGTACCACCTGGGACACTTTTGAGAGTCGCTGAACAGAACAGGTAAGTTCTTAAAACAAACAATATCAAATGTAAATCAATGATTCATTTTTGCAGAACATGGGAAGAAGGTAAATTTCTTATATTCGATGACAGCTTTGAACATGAAGTCTGGCATAATGGCACCAGTCCACGCCTTGTTTTAATCGTCGATATCTGGCATCCAGATTTAACAGAACAACAACGCCAAAGTTTATCACCTATTTAGGGATCCAAAGTTAACAATTTTTTTTTTTTTTTTTTAAGATAAAGAAAGTATTTTTTCTATGCAACCTTTTACAATAAATCCTTACGAGTTCCTACATTTTTATTATTCAAAAATAAATGTATTTATTCAATTAAATATGTATCTGTTTGCTATTATAATTAATTACTTGATTATTAGTTTATTATTTTAATGTTTTTAAAGATAAATCAAAAATAGGTATTTTGTATCTTAAAAATAGTGCAAAAAAAGGGAATTTCAAAATATCGATCAAACAACTGTTACTTAGTTAAAAAACAAATATTTACGAATGTTATTTATATTATCGTATAAATTTACAATGAAAATAAAATTTATTATATTTTTTTTTATAAAGCTAATTATTTTTGGACTATTTTTTGTTGTTGAATTGAGGTACTTCGTAAAATCCATTGCTAGACGAATTGTGTAACGAAATAAAAAAAAAAAAAAATAAGACGATAAAATCTCATACAAGTTGCCAGATTCAGTGATATGTTTTAAGGTATTCGGAACATATGCACGTATTTCCGATTACGATAGTTAATCGCACCAAGTTATTTTTCTGCTGAGGTTATAGTTATTTCACGAGTGTCGACCGGATCATCAGACTTCTTTGTGTGTTGCTGAGTCTTAATATGTTAACTTTCTTATTTGAAAATCTTTGTCGGGCATTGAACAGCATAATCACCGCTCTACCTAAGCAACATTCTGAGCCTCATCATGCTAGATTCATGCTAGAAAACTCAAGTTGTTGATGTTCCATTCATATTTTCAATATTAAATGTTGTCTTTATGACTGGATTGTATGAACTTAAGTCTTGACATTGTTTTTTTTTAGAAAATTGCTCCTCCCGCCTAATCGTGGAAAAATAAACCCCCTTTCCTTTACGATTTTTATCTTGTATTGAACTAAACTATATTTCCTATATTTTGTATGTATTTAAATAATTTAAAAAAATCTATGAACTTTTAACAACTTCACTGTCCCCATACAAACTGCTATACACACATCTCAACGTCCACTATTTTTGTTCAGGAAAAAAAACTTCCATCCCACGTCCAATGTATCATATATGATACACAGATTTTTTTGTGTCTTTCGGCTTCCCTGTCACATGTATCATATATGAACACAAAACATATTTTATGAAATTAATCACTTTTTGGTAATATTGGTAATATTTAGTGTGGAATGGATTTTTCGCGTAAATAATGAGTTATTGTAGTTAAAAAAAGGGGTTAAGTATTGTGTTCATGATACATGGACAAGGAACGGGAGGAACAAATTTTTTTTGGAAACATTAAAACAGATTCTTGTAGAGGAATAAAATACAAATATTTTTTGCTATGGGAGGAAACGTATGCCGTTTTCCATTGGTTTCACTCAAGGTTTCACTCATTCTGAAATCCAATGGAACAGTCCCAGATGCTTCTGCTTAATTCTGAGGTTTGGTATCTGTAAAGGTGTAACGTCAAATAAGAATTATTTGCTACCACACAAAAAGTGAAATGTAAAACACAAGCCTCAACTCCAAACTTCCAAATAATATTTTTTGTTTGATTTTTTCTTAATTTTTTTATTTAAATTTACCAAAAACTTTTATTTTGAATGCAAATTAAATCAAAATGGAAAGTGAAAAAAACACGAAGTACATTGTAGTCTGTTCCGACGTTTGAGTTGGAATTTATTAGTTCTTCTTGAGTGGAATCTGATTTGAAATCAAGAATCGAATTTCTCTTCTCAGAATTGTCAGAAGCGTATTTTGTGTGCCAATATAATTATTTCAGAAGACTTCCCGACGCTTCTGGACGCCCAATGGAAAACAGCATTACTGTATCACCTGTGTGTGGAAAAACTTGTTCTCTAAAAAAGATTGTAATTTGGGGCATATTTAATCATAATTGTAATGTATGTATGTAGTTATGGGAAAAACTGTCCTGGTCATGAACTTTTAGACATAAACACGTAGGTATTTTTATTTTTAAGCCAACTTTGTATATATTTTTTTAAACTATTGGTATATATTAAAAATTCACAGGTATCTAATGTTAGTAGGAACTTATTGAAAAAGAAATAGAAAAACATAACACTTCTTCAATTGTATACAAATTAATTGCATCCAGGACGTCTTAGCTTCCGAAGGTCAGCAACAGCCAGTTGCTGGAAGGTCAAGGCCAAATCCTCAACCACATCGTTAGGAAGCTCTTTCAGAACTCGGTCGAGGTTGGCGAACATGGTAAGAAAGTTTATATTGTACCAGAAGATATTTTTTTCACTAATAGGTATACATTCTTATTACAGATTTAAAAAAATTTATACACAAAAGTCGATCAGAAATTCCTGATCGAAAAAAAAAACCTATTTAGTAGAAAAAAATGTATTATAATAGAAATTCGCAATACCGATGATATAGACTACCTTTAAGTCTATTCGACTTTGTCTATTCTGAACAGACTCTCGCAATAAGCCCATTAGCCTTTTAAGGGGCTTATTGCGAGAGTCTACTCAAAAGTCGAACAGACTTAGGCTAGGCGCATATTGAGACGCGTCCGACGCGTGTGAAGTCACCCTACAAGTGTCGCACGACACGATTTTAGAAACGTGTCATATCGTTCTCCGCATATTGATACGCGTGTATCGTGTCGAAATACATTTTATTTGAAGCAAAAATCGTCTGATATATCGATTATTGAAATAAACTTAAAAAAAAAAAACAAGTAACACGTGCCGGTCTCGCACGAAAAACTGTGTTTCGATCATTGTGCCAGGCGATTTTCGGAAAACGCGCGTCAGGTCATGTCGTGTCGCTCTATCAATATGCATTGTTCTATTGAATTATATTCTTTACAAATACTCGTGCTGTGCTGTCTACTATCGATATTTCAAAAATCTATTCTTTAATATTTTTCTGTCAGATAATTTTGAAATTATATGATTTTTGTTCTATTTGATAGAAAATTAAATTCGATCAAGAATTTCTGATCGACTTAAGTCGACTATATTTTTTCGTAGTAGACTCTCGCAATAAGACCCTAAATGTGGCTAAATTTTTGTATAAAATTTATTGAGGAAAAAAATAACTTAAAAAAATAAATACATTTTCATAAAAAAAAATTAACTATTTTACAAACAAAAATTAACTTAAATAGGCATAGACTGAACATTATTTTTGTTACCTATTTGTTAAGGTATGAAGGTTAAAACGAGAACCTAATAAATCTAATTGGATTTTTAAAAAATCATAACTTCATTTCTACTGGGAAGAATTTTAAAGCTAACATACGTATGTAGGTACCTTCCTATTAAAATTTAGGGGCTTATGGCGAGAGTCTATTTGACTTAAGTCTATTCGACTTTGCGATTCTATCAAACTTGAAATTAGTATCGCCTTGCTTAGTAGACTTATTGAAATAGAATCAATTTTCAAAAATACAATAATAAAAGCTCGCGACTATAGCCTTATACTGAATTGTCAAATCTCCCCTAGAGTTTTAGAACTAAATATAGTTTGACGAAAAATTGACGTTTTTTTGATGAAATAAATAGTTTTTCTTCAAAAAATAATATTCTATAGTGCGACTAAGTGCAAAAATGAACCTTTAGGTTTTAGACATAAGATGAAAATATGCATATATATTACATATGTACACAGAGAAAAAAACAACGTAAATTCAAAGAAAAAAACTTTGATTCTACTATTTTTCGGAACGATTTGGCGCCAACGCCGAAAATTCTCAAATCAAAGTGGAGCGACTTTATTTCAAAGTGATTCCATACTTAAAAACGAACTAGATTTACTACGTTTATATCTTGCTTTAAAGTGGAATCATAGTTAAATCAAATTTATCCATCTTTTAAAATAACATTTATCTACTTCGAATCAACGTAGATTGAACTTCGCTTGGTTAGGTATTGATTCAAAATGGCTACCCACGCCACGCTTCTTTGTTTAAATTTCTGTTAGACAAAGCCAAATATATATTCATGCTCGATGCATTTCATTTTTGTGGTGAATCATTAATTTGTGACGCCTTAAAGTGAATCGTTTAATGCTATGAGTATTTCATAGTAATAAATATAGGAAAAGTAATTAAATATTGTTTTTCGATTATATGTAAGTTAATTTTAAGTGCGCGTTTAATTTGTTCACAAATGTAAGGGAGCTACCTCGAAAAACAACGCGCTCTCGAAATTCTTTATATTAAGGTAAGAAATACAAACAAATTGAGGTTTACTTAACTATGCAACACTTTGAAACTACGTTGATGACACTTTAAATGCCACAAAAGTGGATCGCAATGTAAAATGTGGATTTAAATGTAAAATGAATACGTTTCACTTTGAAACAAGGTTGAGCCCACATTAAATGTGGATCTCAATGTAAAAATGATAAAGTTTTACTTTAAAACAACGTTGAACGGAATGTAAATGAACAAAAGTTGATTTCAGTGTATAAATAAACACGTTTTACTTTGAAACTAGGTTGAATCTGTAAAAATTACGTTGCATTTTCAAATTAATATTGTTTCAACGTAAAAATAAAAACGCGCGACTTCATTTAAAATACTTTAGATCAAATACGATCGTATTTAATTTTAGATCGCATTTTTTCCCTCAGTGTAATGTGTACAACATTTATGTAAGAATTTTTGTTAGCTTAAATTAAGGCCCTAAAGCATCAAAGTCACGTTAATTTCCTGGCAAACATATTATTCACATTTCGAAATGGAAGATTGGGGCATTTATTTGTTGGTTAATTATAGTGCCAAGGCGAAAAAGAACACTTTTCAGCGTGTCATGAATTTCGTGGAGTCGCCAAATTTATGGTAGGTACATACATATTTATGAATTATGATAATGTGGTAGCTCCGTTAACTTCTTCGGGGTGGAGTCGTGATTTGTGCATTTTCAAAATGTACTTTCTCTAAAAGCCTTAATAATAGTTTTATAACAACTTGAAAAATCATTTAGCAGTTGAATGTAATGCAAACGGAAGGACATTTGAAAAATTGTTGGACATCCATATAAATATCAATAAATTCATCAGCATCAACTATTAAGACTTTTAAAAAAAAGTGCATTTGTATGATGCATTTTAAAATGCACAATTTCTAAAGATTGTATAATAAGTTTATAAAAATCTTAAAAAAATATGTATTATGGTAGATACCTAATTTTATATTGCAGCACATGTTTAGATGATTGAGTGTCTTGAAGGAAGCCCATCAAACATGGATAACGATATGAAAGTTTATATTGTACCAGAAGATATTTTTTTTCACTAATAGGTATACATTCTTATTACAGGTTTAAAAAAATTTATACACAAAAGTCGATCAGAAATTCCTGATCGAAAAAAAAACCTATTTAGTAGAAAAAAATGTATTCTAATAGAAATTCGCAATACCGATGATATAGACTACCTTTAAGTCTATTCGACTTTGTCTATTCTGAACAGACTGTCGCAATAAGCCCATTAGCCTTTTAAGGGGCTTATTGCGAGAGTCTACTCAAAAGTCGAACAGACTTAGGCTAGGCGCATATTGAGACGCGTCCGACGCGTGTGAAGTCACCCTACAAGTGTCGCACGACACGATTTTAGAAACGTGTCATATCGTTCTCCGCATATTGATACGCGTGTATCGTGTCGAAATACATTTTATTTGAAGCAAAAATCGACTGATATATCGATTATTGAAATAAACTTAAAAAAAAAAAACAAGTAACACGTGCCGGTCTCGCACGAAAAACTGTGTTTCGATCATTGTGCCAGGCGATTTTCGGAAAACGCGCGTCAGGTCATGTCGTGTCGCTCTATCAATATGCATTGTTCTATTGAATTATATTCTTTACAAATACTCGTGCTGTGCTGTCTACTATCGATATTTCAAAAATCTATTCTTTAATATTTTTCTGTCAGATAACTATGAAATTATATGATTTTTGTTCTATTTGATAGAAAATTAAATTCGATCAAGAATTTCTGATCGACTTAAGTCGACTATATTTTTTCGTAGTAGACTCTCGCAATAAGACCCTAAATGTGGCTAAATTTTTGTATAAAATTTATTGAGGAAAAAAATAACTTAAAAAAATAAATACATTTTCATAAAAAAAATTAACTATTTTACAAACAAAAATTAACTTAAATAGGCATAGACTGAACATTATTTTTGTTACCTATTTGTTAAGGTATGAAGGTTAAAACGAGAACCTAATAAATCTAATTGGATTTTTAAAAAATCATAACTTCATTTCTACTGGGAAGAATTTTAAAGCTAACATACGTATGTAGGTACCTTCCTATTAAAATTTAGGGGCTTATGGCGAGAGTCTATTTGACTTAAGTCTATTCGACTTTGCGATTCTATCAAACTTGAAATTAGTATCGCCTTGCTTAGCAGACTTATTGAAATAGAATCAATTTTCAAAAATACAATAATAAAAGCTCGCGACTATAGCCTTATACTGAATTGTCAAATCTCCCCTAGAGTTTTAGAACTAAATATAGTTTGACGAAAAATTGACGTTTTTTTGATGAAATAAATAGTTTTTCTTCAAAAAATAATATTCTATAGTGCGACTAAGTGCAAAAATGAACCTTTAGGTTTTAGACATAAGATGAAAATATGCATATATATTACATATGTACACAGAGAAAAAAACAACGTAAATTCAAAGAAAAAAACTTTGATTCTACTATTTTTCGGAACGATTTGGCGCCAACGCCGAAAATTCTCAAATCAAAGTGGAGCGACTTTATTTCAAAGTGATTCCATACTTAAAAACGAACTAGATTTACTACGTTTATATGTTGCTTTAAAGTGGAATCATAGTTAAATAAAATTTATCCATCTTTTAAAATAACATTTATCTACTTCGAATCAACGTAGATTGAACTTCGCTTGGTTAGGTATTGATTCAAAATGGCTACCCACGCCACGCTTCTTTGTTTAAATTTCTGTTAGACAAAGCCAAATATATATTCATGCTCGATGCATTTCATTTTTGTGGTGAATCATTAATTTGTGACGCCTTAAAGTGAATCGTTTAATGCTATGAGTATTTCATAGTAATAAATATAGGAAAAGTAATTAAATATTGTTTTTCGATTATATGTAAGTTAATTTTAAGTGCGCGTTTAATTTGTTCACAAATGTAAGGGAGCTACCTCGAAAAACAACAACGCGCTCTCGAAATTCTTTATATTAAGGTAAGAAATACAAACAAATTGAGGTTTACTTAACTATGCAACACTTTGAAACTACGTTGATGACACTTTAAATGCCACAAAAGTGGATCGCAATGTAAAATGTGGATTTAAATGTAAAATGAATACGTTTCACTTTGAAACAAGGTTGAGCCCACATTAAATGTGGATCTCAATGTAAAAATGATAAAGTTTTACTTTAAAACAACGTTGAACGGAATGTAAATGAACAAAAGTTGATTTCAGTGTATAAATAAACACGTTTTACTTTGAAACTAGGTTGAATCTGTAAAAATTACGTTGCATTTTCAAATTAATATTGTTTCAACGTAAAAATAAAAACGCGCGACTTCATTTAAAATACTTTAGATCAAATACGATCGTATTTAATTTTAGATCGCATTTTTTCCCTCAGTGTAATGTGTACAACATTTATGTAAGAACTTTTGTTAGCTTAAATTAAGGCCCTAAGGCATCAAAGTCACGTTAATTTCCTGGCAAACATATTATTCACATTTCGAAATGGAAGATTGGGGCATTTATTTGTTGGTTAATTATAGTGCCAAGGCGAAAAAGAACACTTTTCAGCGTGTCATGAATTTCGTGGAGTCGCCAAATTTATGGTAGGTACATACATATTTATGAATTATGATAATGTGGTAGCTCCGTTAACTTCTTTGGGGTGGAGTCGTGATTTGTGCATTTTCAAAATGTACTTTCTCTAAAAGCCTTAATAATAGTTTTATAACAACTTGAAAAATCATTTAGCAGTTGAATGTAATGCAAACGGAAGGACATTTGAAAAATTGTTGGACATCCATATAAATATCAATAAATTCATCAGCATCAACTATTAAGACTTTTAAAAAAAAGTGCATTTTTATGATGCATTTTAAAATGCACAATTTCTAAAGATTGTATAATAAGTTTATAAAAATCTTAAAAAAATATGTATTATGGTAGATACCTAATTTTATATTGCAGCACATGTTTAGATGATTGAGTGTCTTGAAGGAAGCCCATCAAACATGGATAACGATATGAAAGTTTATATTGTACCAGAAGATATTTTTTTTCACTAATAGGTATACATTCTTATTACAGGTTTAAAAAAATTTATACACAAAAGTCGATCAGAAATTCCTGATCGAAAAAAAAACCTATTAAGTAGAAAAAAATGTATTCTAATAGAAATTCGCAATACCGATGATATAGACTACCTTTAAGTCTATTCGACTTTGTCTATTCTGAACAGACTCTCGCAATAAGCCCATTAGCCTTTTAAGGGGCTTATTGCGAGAGTCTACTCAAAAGTCGAACAGACTTAGGCTAGGCGCATATTGAGACGCGTCCGACGCGTGTGAAGTCACCCTACAAGTGTCGCACGACACGATTTTAGAAACGTGTCATATCGTTCTCCGCATATTGATACGCGTGTATCGTGTCGAAATACATTTTATTTGAAGCAAAAATCGTCTGATATATCGATTATTGAAATAAACTTAAAAAAAAAAACAAGTAACACGTGCCGGTCTCGCACGAAAAACTGTGTTTCGATCATTGTGCCAGGCGATTTTCGGAAAACGCGCGTCAGGTCATGTCGTGTCGCTCTATCAATATGCATTGTTCTATTGAATTATATTCTTTACAAATACTCGTGCTGTGCTGTCTACTATCGATATTTCAAAAATCTATTCTTTAATATTTTTCTGTCAGATAACTATGAAATTATATGATTTTTGTTCTATTTGATAGAAAATTAAATTCGATCAAGAATTTCTGATCGACTTAAGTCGACTATATTTTTTCGTAGTAGACTCTCGCAATAAGAACCTAAATGTGGCTAAATTTTTGTATAAAATTTATTGAGGAAAAAAATAACTTAAAAAAAAATAAATACATTTTCATAAAAAAAAATTATCTTTTTTACAAACAAAAATTAACTTAAATAGGCATAAACTGAACATTATTTTTGTTACCTATTTATTAAGGTATGAAGGTATAAACGAGAACCTGCATCAAAAATCAAAAATTAAAATTAAAATAGGTAGGTACTGTTACTTTTTGCAATTGGTTTATTAAAAAAAAATAATGCGTGTAACTCGTGGCAGAAGTGAAACTTCTTTGGCGATCTAAAAATCTCGATTTGTAGGTATAGGAACATTAAGAGTAGGACTCAGCTGTGTTCTATACCAAAATGATCGATGGGTTGGGTAAAAATTTAAAGTAAAAAAAAGGCGAAAATTTTAAAAGACAGAAATCAGTTTATGAGAGTAGGTTTTCCGACTATTTACAAGAATTTCTACACTCAAAATCTCTGCAAAATCAAAAATTTGTACAGAAATGACAACTTTAATTTGGTTTTATTTATTTTTCAACCATATACCAATAATTCAAATTTTTAGCGGACTCTCCTATGATTTAATTCAGTTTTGTGAAATTAGCCTATTTTGAGATAAAATAATTTATATCTCCACTAAAATCTTAAACTAGTAAGATTCTTAGAATTTCATTATCTATTCACCAAAAAAAATTCAAAACTCTAGCTCTAAAATAGACATAAAAGGACATTTTACCTTTTATCTGCTACAATAATAAAGATTATTAAAAAATCCAAACTTATTGCACTAAAAAATAGGTATATTAGCCTATCAATACAAATTTTTACTTTTACTCTACCTCCCACCACTTAGCTAATTAATGATCTCAGCGTTGCGCATGTGGCGTTACATTTTTTTCGTTTCACAAAAATTCAACCTTGAAATTTCACTCTCAAAGCACGCAAAGAATTTCACTTCAAAAATAAAAGTAAAATTTAAAACAACTTTAAAAATGTACGTATAAGTAGGTCAAGTACCTACATAATATTAAAGGTAATATGTATCACTATTTTTTATATGTATCACTAGCGTTTTTATTTTGTTCAGTTCTGCGCATGTTGTCAAAATCAATAGTAAAAAAATTGAATTTCAAACAATCACCACAAATTTGTTTTTTTTTTACCTACGTAGGTACCTATAACTACCTACGTAAATTTCAAAAAACTTGATACCTACTCACACTCAAAAATACAAAACAAAAAAAAAACAATTTATGACAACTAAGACATTGTTTCATTTTTTTGTTCAACGTGATATATAGGTAGTTACCTACTTACCTACCTGTGTTTACCTAATTACATTTTTTAGCGCACTGGTCGCTTCGCAATTTACATTAATTTCCGCTCTGTGGTTGATTTGAAAAAAAAAAATTGTGGGGTAGGTAGGTAAGGTACATAAATAGTTACCTATGTAAATTGCTAGTTTTTGTGTAAACGGCTTTTTAAAAATGTTGTACCTACTAAGGTATAGGTATCTACGTACATAGGTATCTACATAATATTTCAAAAAACTGGTACACTAAAAAATACAAAATAAAACAATTTTTATTTGAAAAAATTAGTTTCATCTTTATTTGTACCATATTTATAGGGACCTAGCTAGGTACCTACCTGTTTATAATTCAGATTTATAGCGCACTCTCCTGCTTCAATCAAATTTTTTTAGACAGCTAATTTTGACACCTACCTAGTGGGATATGTCTTACTACCTACCTTACATCTTACATGCCTAAGTACTCGCATTATTATAGGTATTATTAATTAACAGTCAACGTATATGAACCTTTATAATGTGGGTAGAAAGCTAGGTATAACTAGGTACATACCTAGCTACCTACCTACTAACCTGAAAGTCAAACAAATAAATTACCTAGGTATAAGCCATAGACAAGAAATTTGTTTTTATTTTCTGTATCAAACACTTACCTATCTCAATTTAATGATTTCCGTACCAAACCCAACCTAGCCCCAATTTCCTACCTATATATACTTACACATGGCTATATTTTTCTTCCAGACATAAAAATCAACATCCCAGTAGGAAATCTCGACGTCGATGAAATTTTTTGGTGAATTCATGAATGGATTCACCGACTGTTTCCATCGCGGAACGGTATGTAATGATTTCATAAAAAAAGGTTATGCATTTTTTCATCAGTTAACTAAATTCAAATGAATTGAATGCTTACAACTCACTAAAATTTCAGTTACAAAATCATAAACGGTGATTCCACTGATGAAGAGTAATGCATAGGATCATGACTTCGTAAATGATGTTTGGTTCTCTGCTTTGGTTGTTCTGTCTTCTTGCCGAGAAAGAAAAAATACAAACAAAAAGCCTTTTCTCTACTTGCCATGACGATATCAAAGATGGGAAAAAAAATACACGAGTTTTTGAACCAAATAGAGAAATATTCTTCTTTACATAATGTTTCCTAATAAAATAATAATAATTAATAAAACAAATAATTACTGCCTTTTCTCTACCTATTCGAAGTAGGTACGTTAATATGATAATTAGTTCCTGAGTGATAATCGAAATTGGGTTCTATGCATTGTTGTGGTTTTTTTTTTTTCTTAAATAAAAAAAAACATACCCATTGCCTTTTTTGTACCTAACCCGAGAAATGCGAACATTTCAGGGGTGGATGGTAATGTACAGAGTCATGCACATGCTTATGACAAGAGTTTGTGGGTTTTTTTTAGAGAAAGAGAAAAAAAATTAAACCAGAATTTCCAGTTTTTTTTCGCGATCATTAAATAGCTTTTTGTTCTAGAAATTGTGTGTCATTTCAAGTTCATTGTCTTTTTTGTACCTACCCCGAGAAATGCAAGGATTTCAGGGGTGGATGGGAATGTACAGAGTCATACTTATGACAAGAGTCGGCGTTTTTTTTTTTAGAGAAAGAGAGAAAAAACATATAAACCAGAAATTCCCGTTTTTTTTAGCGATCATTAAATAATAACCCTTTTGTTCTAGAAATTTGTTGTCATTTCAAGTTCATTGTCTTAAGTGAAAGCAAGTGTAATTAAATACTAATTGAGTGAAAAAAAGTAAACAAATAAGTTTAAAAAAAAAGTGTTACGTGATATAAGAAATAAGAACTAAGCAGAGATTGTTAACAAAAAAACGGTATTATTGCCATCAGTTCAGCTTTAAAAAAAAGCTGTCCAGCAAGGCCTGAAAAGGATTAAGAACCTGCATTATAAAAAGATATGCCAACAAAAGAAAGAAGTAGCGACAGTATCAACAAAAGAAAAGGAAATCGAGGACCTATTCATGCAGACTTCAGCATTTTGAATTTTTTTTTATTACATATCTTAATGTAAACATCTATGCGTTTATTTATTTTTTTTTTTTATATTATTTTTGTTTTCTTTGTTTAAATTATCTTAATGTATTTTATTAGACATGTTTTTCCTGAAGTATCGTTTTTCATTTTTTTTTCATAATAAATGTTTTATTAAGTTATCTACATACATATAACTTGTTAAACGAGAGCAGTTTTTTTTATTTTGTTCAAAGGGAGAAGATATATACATACATACATTACTGATGGTTATGATTTTATTATATAATGAACTTTCACATATTATTCATTATAAATCATGCAGTGATGTATAACCCAGTTTCTTTCCATTATATTTTTCATCCAATATAATTCATTTGTGAATGACAGTGCTACATTAATAAAGTGATTTCATGGATCAGCATTCATGGTATTTTTCACCCTCTGAATAAGCAACTCTTGCTTACCTAGTGATTTCATAATTGAACGTTCATGGTATTTTTCAGCATATTTAACTCATATATGAATTAACGAGTTACATTTACAAAGTGAATTAATGGGTGAGCATTCATGTCATTTTTCGCTCGGTGAATAAGCAACTCTAAGCTATCGAGTGATTTCGCAGCTTAAAGTTCATGCTATTTTTCATCACATATAATTGCTTATGAATAAACTAGTTACCCCTACTTCGTGATTTCACTGGTAAATATTCACCTACAAAATCACTAGGTGACCGCCCTATGACAGCCCCATGTTAAATTCACCGCTGTTTTCATGCCAAAAGTCATGGGTTGTAGCTTCCACTCACCGATGAAAAAGCTGGTGATTCCGACATGAATTTTTTGAAATTTCCTACTGGGAAGGGTAGATTTTTTTGAGGGAAAGAATAATTTGTATGTATAGGTTGCATTTGTGTATATGCACTTGTTTATTATCAACAGTATCCCAGTAGGAAATTTCAAAAAATTCATGTCGGAATCACCAGCTTTTTCATCGGTGAGTGGAAGCTACAACCCATGACTTTTGGCATGAAAACAGCGGTGAATTTAACATGGGGCTGTCATAGGGCGGTCACCTAGTGATTTTGTAGGTGAATATTTACCAGTGAAATCACGAAGTAGGGGTAACTAGTTTATTCATAAGCAATTATATGTGATGAAAAATAGCATGAACTTTAAGCTGCGAAATCACTCGATAGCTTAGAGTTGCTTATTCACCGAGCGAAAAATGACACCCATTAATTCACTTTGTAAATGTAACTCGTTAATTCATATATGAGTTAAATATGCTGAAAAATACCATGAACGTTCAATTATGAAATCACTAGGTAAGCAAGAGTTGCTTATTCAGAGGGTGAAAAATACCATGAATGCTGATCCATGAAATCACTTTATTAATGTAGCACTGTCATTCACAAATGAATTATATTGGATGAAAAATATAATGGAAAGAAACTGGGTTATACATCACTGCATGATTTATAATGAATAATATGTGAAAGTTCATTATATAATAAAATCATAACCATCAGTAATGTATGTATGTATATATCTTCTCCCTTTGAACAAAATAAAAAAAAACTGCTCTCGTGTAACAAGTTATATGTATGTAGATAACTTAATAAAACATTTATTATGAAAAAAAAAATGAAAAACGATACTTCAGGAAAAACATGTCTAATAAAATACATTAAGATAATTTAAACAAAGAAAACAAAAATAATATAAAAAAAAAAAAAAATAAACGCATAGATGTTTACATTAAGATATGTAATAAAAAAAAATTCAAAATGCTGAAGTCTGCATGAATAGGTCCTCGATTTCCTTTTCTTTTGTTGATACTGTCGCTACTTCTTTCTTTTGTTGGCATATCTTTTTATAATGCTGGTTCTTAATCCTTTTCAGGCCTTGCTGGACAGCTTTTTTGTAAAGCTGAACTGATGGCAATAATACCGTTTTTTTGTTAACAATCTCTGCTTAGTTCTTATTTTTTATATCACGTAACACTTTTTTTTTAAACTTATTTGTTTACTTTTTTTCACTCAATACGTATTTAATTACACTTGCTTTCACTTAAGACAATGAACTTGAAATGACAACAAATTTCTAGAACAAAAGGGTTATTATTTAATGATCGCTAAAAAAAACGGGAATTTCTGGTTTATATATTTTTTCTCTCTTTCTCTAAAAAAAAAACGCCGACTCTTGTCATAAGTATGACTCTGTACATTCCCATCCACCCCTGAAATCCTTGCATTTCTCGGGGTAGGTACAAAAAAGACAATGAACTTGAAATGACACACAATTTCTAGAACAAAAGGCTATTTAATGATCGCGAAAAAAAACTGGAAATTCTGGTTTAATTTTTTTTCTCTTTCTCTAAAAAAAACCCACGAACTCTTGTCATAAGCATGTGCATGACTCTGTACATTACCATCCACCCCTGAAATGTTCGCATTTCTCGGGTTAGGTACAAAATAGGCAATGGGTATGTTTTTTTTTTATTTAAAAAAAAAAAACCACAACAATGCATAGAACCCAATTTCGATTATCACTCAGGAACTAATTATCATATTAACGTACCTACTTCGAATAGGTAGAGAAAAGGCAGTAATTATTTGTTTTATTAATTATTATTATTTTATTAGGAAACATTATGTAAAGAAGAATACTTCTCTATTTGGTTCAAAAACTCGTGTATTTTTTTTCCCATCTTTGAAATCGTCATGGCAAGTAGAGAAAAGGCTTTTTGTTTGTATTTTTTCTTTCTTGGCAAGAAGACAGAACAACCAAAGCAGAGAACCAAACATCATTTACGAAGTCATGATCCTATGCATTACTCTTCATCAGTGGAATCACCGTTTATGATTTTGTAACTGAAATTTTAGTGAGTTGTAAGCATTCAATTCATTTGAATTTAGTTAACTGATGAAAAAATGCATAACCTTTTTTTTATGAAATCATTACATACCGTTCCGCGATGGAAACAGTCGGTGAATCCATTCATGAATTCACCAAAAAATTTCATCGACGTCGAGATTTCCTACTGGGTTGCTTTCTTACTATTCACGGTCAATGACACAATTTTGTCTACATCTCGTCTCGCATATACCAAACTAAGCAACAAAAAATAACCATGTGCATTCAAAGAGAGTACGAACATTTTTTTGTCATTATCTTCACCTTTTTCTCGTTCTTAACGTTTAAAAAAACCTTCAATTGGTAATCTCGCTTACTCCATTTGATTCTTATCAGAATCGAAAAAAATACACTTCTCTTGCTCTAACTACCTAGATTTTGTGTCTCCGATAAATTCAGTCTCCCAAAAATGGAAGTCTCCACCGAGCTAAAGTGGCGCCACCAACGAAGCATTGTTGCACAAAAAAATTTTATTCATGATAGTACTATAGTTTTCATATACAATGACGGAACACACGAGCACCAATGGTCTTCATTTGCGGCATCGTCGGCTATTTGGCACAGGTTTTAAGAGTGTTTGACACTTGCGAGTAGCCCTGGATAGGATCAGATTTATTTAACTGAATCGCATTCCGTGGTCACTGAAAAATATCACAATAAAGGATGCCACATTTGGCAAACTGTTTTAAGTAATCCTTCATTTTCTCATCCATTGATGAGCAATAACTTATGTCATTGTGACTGAGAGAGTTGGCCCAGAAGTCATGTATCACAGCTATGTTCGCGAAAGTTTTTTCATACAAATGGTAATGGACATCGACCGCGAGCAACTAGTTTTGTTGGAGCCCATTTTTCGGATGGTTGAAGCCAGTGAGTACTGTCATCAAGTTTGAAAATATGTTATCACCCATCTGAAAAATATCAAATAGGAATTTCAATAGAAAATCATATTTATACTGATAGAGTAAGTATACTACGAAAAAGTGAAGGACGAGATTTTAAAACGTTTTGCCGTTAAATTCGATTTGAAGGCATGACGGAACGGACTGGAGAATAATTTTCCGAATAAGCGAAAAAGCGATAGTTAATTTTTCGGGCTAGAAATAAATAAAAAATATCGACCGAAAAATGTATACAATTATTTTGTTGTCGCTTCTAATTTAATTACAGCAACAACAAATGTCAAAAAAATTCACCACTCGGTTCTCAGTTCTGCTCTGCAGCTGCTGTGGTGAAAGTGGCAGTTAAATGTACGTACGCATTAAATTTCAAGGGTTCGCTTCTACTTTTTGATTACATTTTCTTTGTTTTCAACATAAATAGCCATAAATATTACTGGATTTATATGCCAGGAGCAATAAAAGGCTATATAAAATACAGTTTTTGTTCATAAACATTTAAAATTACCAATTTTATTGACGAAATAGCATGTTCATCTTCTTGGTGCTTCTCTTTCACACGTTCGGAGTTTTGGCATACATCTGTCCCGCTCTACTTTTCATCATATTTGCAGACGAAGATACATGTTAATCCAGCATTACGTATATCTTCGTCTGCAAATATGAAGAAAAGACGAGCGGGACAAATGTACGCCAAAATTTTGAGCGTGTGAACCATCATGGTGGATTTACATGTATCTGCATTCGGTTTCTGCACAAAAAAAGGGATGCCAAATACAAAATGTATATTTTTTATATAGAGAGAAAAGATTAGAATGCAGAAGAACTTCGATTCTGCATTATAGGAATGTGCCATAATACAGAAATGAAGACGAACATGTTCATCTTCTTGATGGTTCTCTTTCACTCGCTCGGATTTTTTGTCCTGCTTCACTTTTATGCATTATGCAGATGAAGATACATGTAAATCCACCATCAAGAAGATGAACATGTTCGTCTTCATATCTGCATTATGGCACTTCCTATAATCTGCATGTACGAAGATCTTCTGCATTTTGGTGTTCCCTCTCTATCCAACAAATATAAATTTTAATTTTGCATCCCCTTTTTTTTGCAGAAGTCGGACGAAGATATATGTGAATCCACCATTATGGTGTATTTACATGAACCATGAACAAGATGAACATGTTCGTCTTCATATCTTCATTATGGCACTTCTTAAAGTCTGCATGTACGAATATCTTCTACATTTTGGTGTTCGCAATTATAAAACAACAAATGAAAATTGTAATTTTGTATCATCTTTTTTGCAGAAGTCACACGAAGATACATTAATGGTGGATTTACATGTTTCTGCGTCTGCATAATGCAGAAAAGTAGAGGGAGTCAGATATATGTCGAAACCCGAAAGTGGGAAAGAATACACAGGTGGTAACTCTTTTTTACTTCCTATAAACTGCTATAAATTAATTATTTGTAGTGTTGCTGATTTATTATACGTTGCATGTGGTGGAACACAAAAAGGAATATCATTAAAGGATGTTTTTTTGTGGGATTGTACTACTAACCCCAACTAACATTTCAGCTTCGGTTCGACTTAATAGAAGTTCCATAAGACATTTGTAAAGTTTACTTAAGCATAAAAAGGAGAATGTTATACAATGAAATGAGGCAATGAGGGATAGGATTAGGAGTAGGAATAGAAAAGAGAAGAAGGAAGACATGGAACCGGCACTAGGAAATGGAAGGTCTATGGGTATAAGGAAGGGACGGATTGTTCGCTGAGGAAGCGTAGGCATGCCTGCGAGGCGCGGCTGAGCTCGTCGGAATATGGGGGGATCTGGCTTCCTCACACAAACCTCACACCTATTTCCAAAAAAAAAACATATATCATGCCTATCTTAACTCCACCACAATTGACGTTAACACCACCAATAGAAAGCCCTGCGGATCTCGTAGCAGGGAGGCTCTCTACCCACCCATCCTGGAATTCGGATGGCCATATGATCGAATTCCCCTCATCTGAATTCAACACTGCTGGATAGTCACTCGATCACTCACCTTTCATGCCCCCTTCGCACCCCCTGAAATTCTCCTTAACGCGCCATTGAGCCTTTTCAGGACTCAGAAAAAAACATGATTTTCAACGGCCATGGGCGTGATTTACAATTATTTTATTAAATAAAATTAGCTCTAACGCTAAACAAAATCATGAATTATTTTTCTTAATATTTCCACATTACAGGTATTTTAACGAAACTACTTAATCGGATATCTTAATATCTATGGAATGATCTTACGAGATTTATCTTAAGAATTTGATTACCAATAAATACTGATTAAATCTAGTCAACGAATAAACTTTTGAAAATTGTATTTGGATTACGAAAGTATATGAAACGTTGACACTAATGTAACGATTTATACAAAAAAAAAGAAAATGATCATACAAAAAGAAACAGAACGCAACCGCGTTTAATTTACGTAATTATAACGACGGTCTAATTCAATTCTCGAATCAATAATTCGACTTTCAAAAACTCCCAATTTCTGCTTAAGCAAGAGTTTGAAAACGGATATCGTCCTGTAGTAGGACCAGGTTCCCCCCAATTCCCTTATTCTTACCAATTGACGAATCTTTTTTCGTCGGTTCTACCAAAAAAAACTAACCCCGGAAGCCTGCCTACATAGAGCTCTGTGTGCGTGGATTCTAAACGGGGGTAAAGCAAAATCTTGCCGTAAAAAGGACCCACGAGGAACCTTCGCGAAGCTAAAGCTATTATAACTTTACCTTTCCTTTTTTTTTACAAGGAACTTTTGCAAACACGTGATTCGATCTCTCAAGCGGGACCTTGGTGGTTTTTGAACTCGGAATTTAAAATCTTAATGTTTTGCTATTTTTCCTATGACAATAAGCATCAAATTTTTTACAACAAGAAACTACAATGAAAAACTATCACGCCGCAATTTGGAATATAAAATACTTAAATATATATATATAATTATACAACGGACACTCGAACACAGCTGGGCGCCGAAAACTCGGCCCTCGGGTAGGATCAGCGACCTTATTACCCTTCAAGCAAAATCACGGACCCAAATTTCTCGGTTCACTTGGGACTCCAAAAAAAATGAGTTTCTCACACATATTAACAAATTTTCTGTGTACGCATGTAAAAAGAACGAGAATCGAGAGTAATTTTTTAAGCACCGAGAAATAGAGAGAGCATCATTTTGCCTTAATTTCCACCACTTTTTTTTAGTTCAGTTTTGTAGGTAGCGTGGCGAAGACGGTTGCTTTTGTATCTCTTTTTTATTGTTAAAACTTTGAAAAATTTTTTAATCAGAAATGCAAGTTTCTATTTATTAATTGTAAATTTATATTTGTGGAAATATGTCATGTTTATTAGTGCGAAATAATCTTTAGAAAACCTTTTATGAATGATAAATAAAAAAAACTCTTGCAATGAAAAAATTGTGTTTGTTTTATTTTTGTAGGCAATGGAGAAACTGGACTAGATGGGAAGTTTTTTTAGTACATTTGGGTTTGGTTTTGGGTATGCCTCAATTCATTCATTTTTTTTTGGAACCGTTTTAGATTCCATTTGGTTTCGGTTCTCCGAGTATGGTGAATTGAAAAACTCTCTCTCTCACAATACATTCACATAATGGCGCCGTGGTGATTCTAATTTCCATACTAATTTGAGCCACAAAACGCAGTTTTTCGATCCGTATTTGGATCCGAATGCGAAGTCGTCCATACGTTGTTTGATACGTTTGCGGACCGAAAACGAGCTCGCTTGCTTGAAGGGTAACCCTCGTCTCACACGAAACGTCGTCTTGACTTTACTGGCCTTATTTTTTTTTTTGAAGGTTGGCTTTCTTTTTTATTTTGCAGATCTGAATATTTAGGTGATTGGGGTGAATTGCTATGACGGTCGCGAATCAAGTAGCAATGCGAATTTGGTAACTAGGTACTCATACGATACGGATCGTACCACGCAAAATACAGTTTAGCTCCCTCTCTTGTAATTCGACCTTATTACACGAGTCGAGATTATAATATATGTTACTTGAGTTAGCCCGGGTCCGTCACGGGCTATCCTAGGGATCTTCGGATCACCAAATCCTACTTGTAAGTACTGTGGGCTTTAAATTACGTCGCCCTCGATGCCTTTTTAATCTGCCACCAGCCGGATGTTGCCAATTGGCCAGTATTCCGAAGATTATAGCGGCGGCCCCGACTTTGACTGAAGTTGGTGACCGCCAAAGATTCACCTTTAACAAATACAAAAATTACGACCTATTCCATCAAAATTGCAATAATTCTTGATCTTACCCCTAATCGACCTTTCACACAATTTTATTCTAATTGGTAAAATCCTTCGAGCAACACTGAATAATTTATTTGATTCAGCCGCACCATAAATTTCCCGAAATTCCGGCACCGCAATTGATACTTCTTTTCGTAACGGTTAACTATATGCGTATCCGAGTATAGGGATCGAGCAAACCAAAAAAAACTTAATTTGCCGCTTTGCTTTCTGCAAGATGTTGGAGTGATGGTTATCGGCTGATGGATTTGGATTTACTGAAACTAAACTAAACTGATTACCCACAGCCAACTATAGCAACCCGCGTCGTCCAAACTATACCGATTCCCTGTACATCACCTCATCTATTTTTTTCTTAATAAGTCCCGTACCCTAGTTGAATGTATTAGTTCTTTTTCTCCTACTTTTCTTAGTTTCTTTTTCTGTATTCCCTCTTTTCAGGCGCGGGTGTGTCTCATCTGTCACAAGGGGCGTTCACACTCCCAAACATGTCCGACAAATATGGCCTGATGAAAATTCGACGGGTGGAAACTATCAGGGATCGCCAGCACACAGCTGCAGCCGAACTACACTTCACGACGCGGCCAAAACATTATTTATATGAAACTGAATGAGCTATACTGCACTAAGCGGCAACTGAACTTCATAAAATTTCATACAAATCATTGTTAATCGCAGTTCCGCTTCAGAGCAGTCAATTATGCCTTCTAACACCACTTCCCATTTGAATTGCCATCACTCGTATTTTCCAAGTCTACAGAAACTTAAATTTATCGCAAAATATGACAAAACCCTATAATAGAGCTTTGTCCATAAAGGCAAACCTAATTTTCATCTTGCGATGTGCACTAATCGAAATCTTCTTTAAAAAATTTAAATTTGCTTCACGGTTGACAAGTAGCGTTCCGTTTTCAATTATATTTATCCCACGAGCAAAATATCAATCTCTGATTTTCATGCCAAAATATGCTTGACAGGCCATTCGATGGAAATTCCAAATTTGAGTCCATCAAACGCGTTTGTCGAACATACCCGAGAATGTGAACCTCCCTAATCGGTCGTGTCACACTTCCCTACCTACTTAGCCATTTCTTGTCAAGTTTTGACAGTTTCTTATTTTCTGTATCTTCGTGTGCAAGTCAAAACAAAACCCAACAATTCTCGAAGTCGGCGCGACTTATTTGTTTATTTTTGTTTTACTAGTTTAGATTTACACATTTTCTTATTTATACGTTAATTTACCTCGCCGCGTTTAAAGCAATTAATAACTGGTACTTTTACTCGATCCGTAAAACAAAAACCATAAAAAGGTAACTTTCAACTTTGCCTCTTCTCTGTGGGTGAAATCGCGAGACCAGAATTCCCAACCAGGGGACCACCTATCATCGACCGAGTGACTGCCCGGTCCCTGAGTTTACGTGTATAAGGTATGGGCAATTAATAACTGGTACTTTTACTCGATCCGTAAAACAAAAACCATAAAAAGGTAACTTTCAACCGAAAAATTATCGAGTCCCTTCGACCTGGTTGCCTCTTCTCTGTGGGTGAAATCGCGAGACCAGAATTCCCAACCAGGGGACCACCTATCATCGACCGAGTGACTGCCCGGTCCCTGAGTTTACGTGTATAAGGTATGGGTTACAATGTACCACATTATCCCTTTGCCACGACGATGAGAACAACCACCTGACCAGAGGATATCTCCAGGAATTCAGACCTGGTAAATGACGATGCATTCCGAATTCCTTTTTTATTTTCCTAGGTTCATCTCTTTCCAGGTAGCCATAACAAAACTCCGCATCTGTGGATTTACCATGTACAATTTTCAGAGGCGGTGGAAAAAGCTACCGTTTGGGCTGAGATCAACACGAACGTGGGGAAGATTTTTGACTACTTTGCGTTTGAGATCTCCTTACCATCCCAATTTGATGTTTTTGGTACCCACAAGAAGCCAGATCCATGTCTGCGGATCATAGTTACAGTGTGCATTTTTTTTGTTATTTGCCATTTATATTTCTCCGTGCGTTTTCTACCATAATTTGGATCTTTTGACCACCAATTATAATAAGGATAATCTCCAATATACACTTAACATCTGGCTCAATAATAAGACTTTTTATTTTTATCTCTATTCGTATTGTGAGTTGATATGAGGTTATTTATATAATCGCGGACTTTGTACTCGAATAAAATACCAACCGAATGTCTCTGTTTCTCTATTACCTGTGTTTTTGGTTCTTTTGAAGTGAAACTTAATAGTTTCTCATGTGAAATACTCGGATTAGCCTAGTACCTACATCCTTGTGGGTAGGATGGGTGACTTTACGCAAATGGATGTTTTTTTTTTTTTTATTATTCATACGTGTATATTTTTTTTCTCCTTTTCAATACCGTTTGGTTGCGTTTCACAATAAATTGGAAATTTTGATATCCGAGGCCTCGAGGATATTCAAAATAATTTTTTTTCTTTTATGGGATATATTGATAATAGTTGTGAGACACAATAAGGTATTAGGTTATAGAAAGTAGGTTTTGGAAAAATCTCTGAGATGAATAGGTATCAATTTATACTATCAGTTAGGCACAAGGCGATGGTTAAGGTGGTTTTTACATGGTCCGTTGGCATGCATACTATCACATATCTTAGGGGACAGTATCCAAGAGTTTGATATAGAATGACAAGAAATGTGTTATGTCGTTTGAAAGCAAATTCGATATCTATAGTTTATATTTTCTATTGAAAACACAGATCAGGTAATAAGAGAAGCAGCCGGTCGTTGTAAGTATAGGTACCTAGAATTACAGTTGGTATAGGTCATCACGCGGAATTAAGATACAAGGTATCTGGCTAGCCAGATGACACAGAAACAATTTGGTTATGGATTCTTTTGAGAGCTGGGTTGATTAAGATCAAAACTGAATGGGGTTCTTCACCTAACGTGTAAAGGCAATATTTGAAGCTGGGGCTATTTTTCTTTGTTTTTATAATGTACTTTGAAATTTTTGTATGTGATTTTGAGACTTAGCATGGGTTTTTGTATGAAGTATCATTTAAGGTATTGAATTTATTGCTTTAGGTCCTTCGCGTGGAAGACCCCAATTTTCTTCCCGGCCAGGTTTTCTAATTCGTACATATTCTTGCCGATCGGTTTAACGATACAACATTTCGTATATTTTGGACACAGTTTGAAAGCAATCAGTTTGGAAGTGTCGCTTAGGACGAAATTTCGTTTAAAGACTTCTTGGCCGGGAACGTAATTCACGTTTCGAGCTCGTGTATTGTATTTCTGAGCACTTTTTTGGCTTGCTGCTAATATACTTTCTTTGACGCGAAACCGAATAAGCCGCAATCTGTCTTGTCTTGGAAGAGTCAACAGGTCGCCATCCCCCGCTACCTTCAACTTTTCTGCTAGCTCGTAACTACTACCGTGTGCCACCGTATTGATCCCAAATAGGGCAAAATATGGTGACACACCCGTAGCAGAGTGTGGAAAGCCGTAGGTTTGTAAAAAGCTCTGAAACTCTTTGGCGATGAATTGCTTACCGTTATCAGAGTGTACTATTTGTGGTACGCCAAACATATTAAAAATCTCATTAAGTAAAAATTGTATTATACTGCTGGTATTTGCAGCACGTAGCGGTTTCAAAAATACAAATTTCGAGAAATGATCCAATACTATAAACACATGTGCATTCCCCGTTTTGGAACGCGGATAGGGACCGATAAAATCGACGTAAAGTTTTTGAAAAGGGCGATCTGTCGAATAATTACTTTGAATGGTCGGACGTAAGACTTGAATAATTGATTTTGCTTGTTAACATATATCGCACTTGGCTAGCTACTGTCTAACTTGCACTGTCATGTTAGGCCAATAAAAGTACTGTCGTATCCGGTGTAAGGTTTTGGCTATACCACCATGAGCGGCTTGTGGTGGATCATGGGCTTTTGCAATAAGATCTTCCGTCAGAGCGGACGGCACCCACAGACACCAGTTATGCTCAAATATGGACTCGTCTGCACCTACTGGTAGAGTTCGTTTGTAAACGAATTCGTCGGCAATTTTCAGATCTGGTAATTCTTCTTTGTGGCCTTGAACCGCACTCAGGAGGGATTTGTATTCGTCATTTTTAAACTCTTCACTATCTAAATCAATTAAGGGCGTTACCTGCTCAATAGTAAAATTGTCTACGTGTGCCCGAGAGAGAGTATCTGGCACCACATTAAGCGATCCCTTCCGGTGCTCTTTGTCGAACACATAGGACTGCAATTCCAGACTCCATCTGGCCAGTCTGCCACTCAAGTCCTTCTGGTCATCAACCATTTCAGGCTCGAGTGGTCTGTGATGATCGTGAAGTCCATGCCCTCGACATAGGGCCGGAACTTCTTTACCGCTGCCATGCATTCTCTCTCGGTCACGCTGTAATTCTTTTGGCATGCATTTAATTTTTGGGAGAAATAGGCAATTGGTAATTCTTTGTTCTCCTCATATCGCTGGAACAGCACCGCACCGATTCCAGAGTCAGACGCATCGCATTGTATGAAAAATCTTTTATTGAAATCGGGTCGAGAGAGGACAGGAGCGGTTGTTAAGGCTCTTTTTAAAGCTTCGAACGCTAACTTAGCTTCGTCGGTCATTAGGAATTTGGTATTTTTCTTTTTCAAAGTGTCCGTTAGTGGAGCAGTCAAGGTGGAAAAATTCTTAATAAATCTCATATACCACCCTGCTAGACCCAGAAACCGCCTTATTTGCCGGGCGTTTTTAGGTATAGGAAAGTCCACTACGGCCTCTACCTTCGCCGGATCGGTCTTCAATTTCCCACCACCAACGATGAAACCCAAATATTTCAATTCCTTAAAACAAAATTTGGATTTCTTGACGTTGATGGTGAGATTGGCTTTCCTCAGGCACTCGGCGACCTCATCCAGCAGGGCGATATGAGACTCGAAGTCAGGCGCGATAATGAGCAAGTCATCCAGGTACACAAAAACCCTATCCCGCAATCGTGCAGGGATCATCTTGTCCATTAACCGGCATAACCTTTGTGCTGCATTGCACAACCCAAAAGGCATGACGGTAAACTGGTACAAGGGTCTCCCCGGTACCGCAAACGCAGTTTTTTCCCTACTCTCCCTCTCCAGCGGAATCTGCCAAAACGCTTTTTTCAAATCTACGCTACTTATGAAATAGGTATCTGGTAGCCGGCTGACAATCGCGTCGATATGGGGGAGAGGGTTAGCGTCCTTTTTGGTGACGGAGTTGAACTTACGAGAATCCAGGCAAAAACGATACTTAATAGTATTGCTCGGGCCGGACTTCTTGATAAGGACAACTGGCGAACACCAAGGACCTTCACTCTCCTCGATAACGCCGAGACTGAGCATCCGGTCTATTTCCTGATACAGAATAGCTTGAACCGCTGGAGAGACAGGGTAGTGTCTTTGCTTTACCGGATCGGCATCTCCGGTATCGATGACGTGCTTCAATAGTGCCGTCTTACCGAGACCGTTTCGATCGTAATCGAGAAATCTTTGTTTGACCGCTTCCAAAGTGGAACGCTGACCTACCCAAGCAACACAATCGGCTCTTTAAGATATCTTTAAAATTACTTTTACAAGAGCTTTCAACTCTTCAAACGATCTGAAAGAGGTCATTAAGACCCAAAAAGGACCAAAGGGGAGGAGCCAACTGTATGGGCACAAAGAGTTCTTACTAAAGTCCTTGAAAGTGCTTATAAAGATATAGCTTTTTTATTGATCTTGTGAAGAGGCTTTTAAGATGTCTTGAAGTTGAATGTATTTTGTGTGAATAGTGTGAACTTGGAGGGAGAAGAAAATATTAAAAAATAATATCTTTCTCTCTTACACAAATACAAATTTAATACAATTAAAATGAAATGGAATTAACATAAAATAAACATATGAATTCTCAATGTTTATTTATCCTTGATTTATAATTTGTTTTATAAGGGATACTAAACCTATTTTATTAGCTTTAATAACTAGTAATTTGATATGCAGGACAAGATTTATTTGGAAATTGCATATTTTACCCCACTTAAAACTAACGCGCCATTAATTTGACAAGTATTAACAGATAAATAATAAGAAAAATAATCGCAAACACGGTCAAAAAAAGGAAATATAATTTGAACTGAATCACAAAGTGTTATTTACATAAATAGTGTATGCATAGTGTGAAAATTAACTGGGTTTCTTTAAAATCAATAAATTAATAGATAAAAAAGAAATCCATATACAATTATAATAAAAATGGAAATTTTTTTTTGTGTGCGAATTAGGTACAAAAATTATTACAGGGTGCCTCATTTTCTGAAGTGTACGAAATGTTTTTTTTTCTTCTTCTTATGGATTTTGTATAACTTTATTGTGAAAGTTAAGAAAATAAGAAGAAATATTGTAAACATGTCAATATGATGTCGATGGATTAATAAATCTGTGAAAAGTCGTGAGTTTTAGATTTTATTTTCTGTTCCGAAAAAATGCGATTTTGGGCTTTATCAAAATAAAATTTGTTAATTATTTCTTAAGCTAATAACTGCCAAATTCTATTGAAGGATTGCTACGATGGTGCTGGATTTAAACCTCTAAAAAATCTGGAATGTTTCAGATTTTTAGTTTTATCCGAAAAAAGCAATTCTAGAGCGTTTGGGTATAATTTGGAGCGAACATTTTTTAAATAAGAAAATCTAGTTTGTCGCCGTCAAACTCCCTTGATGAACCTCTTAAATTAAGAAAATCAAAAACATATCTACATTAAAACACTATTTAAGATCAATCAAAAAACAATATAATCTGCCTTAACTAGGTTTTTAGTCTACCCACACAATTTGCGTACATTAGATTTAAATAATAATAAAATATTAATTTGAATGTTTATGTTAAATCGGGCTTTTTTGGTCACTTTCTTCTATATGCAAATTAAAATTTTGTATTCCATACTTTTTCCCTACGTTTCGTCGTAATTTCACGACTTCATCAGGGGTAGTTTATTAAATCTGAATAAACTTAAAATTAATCATTTACAATTTAAAAATTTTTTGAAGTTAAACTTACATGAAAAAAAACCTTTGTTACATTTAATGATAATTATTGATAAGGGATGACAATTTTGAATATTTAAATATTAATTTTAATAATTTGTGTGTTTCTAATAATTAAATTTTATGTAAAATTAAATTAAGCAGTGTCACCCTTAACGTTTGCATTTTTTATAAATACACTACCTATTTGGAAAACGGTTAAAAGTGTTTTTTAAGTAGTCATTAAAACATCTTGCCTATAAACTCTTTTGCTAAGAACCAAATCCCTCTTATTAACTTCATAATAAAGAGCTCTCAACAAAATTTAAATCTTAATAAAGAGTCATCAAAGAGTTAAACAAAAAAACAGCTGTGAATAATTTTGTTTATCAATGAGAATTTGTGTCTGCCTGATTTGATGATTTTTTTTCCATTTATCGCTCTTTTAAACCAACCAACGAACGTGAAAAAATCGGTTCGGCAACAAACATACGCCTTTCAAAATTAATTTACGTGATAATAAAGGAGAACGCCCGATTGCGATGGAATTTACCATATAAAAGCGATGACCGACGAAAAAAATGTTTTCAACAATGAGTTGTACGTTTGTTTGTGGAGAACCTTTTTGTTATTTTATCCTTTTTAATTTCCAATAAAATGTATGGATAATTTTAATTTTAATAACGCAAAAATTACATAACAAAGAACAAATAAAAACTCAAAGGCGATAAAATTTGTAACAAAAAAAAATATGTTTCTATACTTTCTCTAAAGATAAAGTAAATACTAACTGAAGATGAAATGTTAAGCCTTCATAAAGATGTTTTAATAAAAAACATCTGAAAAACATCTCCAATTAGTATTTGAAAGAGGAAAATGAACTACTCTTAATGCGCTGTGAATATGGTCCGTTTAAAGACGTTTTTAAGAAAATATTTAAAGGGAAAATATACAAATATTCAAAAAAGAGGTTTTTAAGATGTTTCAAACACGTTTTCTTAATAGTTAAAACAAAAAAACACTTTTGAAGAGCAAATTTAAATGTAGTAAAGTGGAATGGTTTAAAAAAGATTGAATTAAGAGGCAGTTAAGATATGATCATTTTGTTTGAAGACCTATTGAAGAGTTTATGTGTTGCTTGGGTAGTGAAAAGTCATGGGTGTTCAATAAGTCCGCGTCTTCCTCTAGAATCGATATGGAGCTAATAACATTTGGAGCAACCTGGAACGCCTTCCAGAAATCCACTCCCAAGCACAGTTCTTGGTCCAAGTTTGGGACAAGATACAACGTAATGGAATGTGACTTATTTTTGTACTTAATCTGGGTCTGAATTTTGCCAACGATGGTCTGATTTTTCCCGTCGGCTATTTTGACTTCCGCTTTATAGGGTCGAACTTAAATTTTTGACTCTTCCGCAAACTTTAAACAATTTTGGCCCAGAATGCTAATACTAGCCCCACCGTCTAATAAACCGAGAAAATCCAATCCCGCTAACTTGACAGCGGCGTATGGCCTGGGGTCTATACTAGTATCTATAATAGTTGATGCTAGACACTTTTTCAACTGTTTTCTTACTTTAAATCTATTTCGAGATTTTTGTAATCTTTTAGATATCGCACTTACATTTCCCTTAAAAATTTTGTTCCGAGCTTCGTTATATTCTCTTATTCGATCATGCAAAGGTTTTATTACTTTCTTAAATTCTTGTTTATTTATTGAATTATTTTGGTTCTTCTCTCTTACTAAAATCGAAATCTTTTCAGGATCCAGATTAGCTCGAGTTTCTACAGTGGCTTTGGTAGATTTGGGGCTGGCTGTGTCGAACGCGACTCCCCCAAGCTCTTCGCGTTCCAATTCCGGTTTGCATTGTAGCCATTTCGGAGAAAGAACTCCCTACTTTCCACATCTGTAACAAAAAATACTCCTAGTTGTCGAAGGACAGCCCATAAAGGAATAACCTACGATTCTGCAATTCCAGCAAGTTAACTGTTTTGCCTCACTGCCCCCTCGACCGTTCTTGGCATGTGCGCTCGTATATTGAAAAGCATCGACATGGTCATCATGAAAAAACTTGCACCTGGTTCTAGCTCGTTAGCCGCTACTCGCGCCGGTAGTCGTTGGTGTTTCTGGCCATCTCGGTCAGGATTAGCGAAAGCCGACTCTGCGTCTTTGCATGCCGCTCTGAGTTGGTCAAGGGTGAAAATCGCCTGCGGGTACACCAAACTACCGATCCTAGTATTCAAAATCTTTTTCAACCCTTTGACAAGTTCGGCTTCTGGAATTTGTATCCTGAGCTGAGATCGTAATCTACTAATCGCGGCAAAATAATCCTCACTGGACTCCCAGGGGCCGAGTTTTCGATCCATTATCTCCCGCATGATGTCTAGGTCTGATTTCGAATTTCGGAACTGGCGCATTAATGCATCTCTTAATGTAGGCCAGTCTGGACGATAATTGGTTGGTTGGTATTGCCAGTACAACTCGCGGGCAGCCCCAGAGAGTAAGAGGTGAAAATCCCTTAGGATCTCAGCCCAGGTACATCCCTGATGCTCCTGTTGCAACAGCTCGACTACAAATATGAAGTCCTCGACTGTCAGTTTTTCCGGCTTTCCCTCAAACTTAATATCCCACTTATCGATGCGAATCCACGGGCGTGTGGGTCTATTCAAATTCATGGAAGGCGAGTAGAACTGGTTCGGTCGAAATCTGTGGTGAAGATCCCTCATGCCCAAGTATGGTTCTGGCTGCGAGATCGGTGGTCGTCCTCCACTCTCGAATCCGGCTCCTAAATCTCGACTCCGATTATGACTCGTATCTTCCCGTGTATTTGCAATGGGAATAAAGAGGACGGGTTCTTTCCTCTAAAGGGGGAACTGGTCGGGTGGTATAATTAATTTCCTTCAAGAAATCCAAAAACCCTTTTTCGACTTCTGCTCTCACTGCCGCTGAGATACTCTCTTGCATAGAATCTCTGTAAGAGTCATACGCATTAACTACGGCCAGATTTATAATTGTTTTGAGCTCAGATGATATAGCAGTAGTTGGTTTAAGGGCGTTCTAGAACAGTGGCTAAGTGGCTAACTGGTGTGCACAGGTGAGAACAGGTGTGCACAGGTGAGACAGGTGCGACAGGTGAGACAGGTGAGACAGGTGTGCCAGGTGAGACAGGTGTGCCAGGTGAGACAGGTGCGACAGGTGAGCCAGGTGCGACAGGTAAGACAGGTGAGAAAGGTGCGACAGGTGAACAGGTGTGCCCAGGTGAGGCAGGTGAGACACGTGCGGCAGGTGAGGGTGAAAAAGGTAGGTCGATCGGTAAGTGGGTGGTGGCTAAGTGGGTGGTGGCTAAGTGTGCGGTGACAAGTGAGTGGTGGCTAATCGGGCGGTGGTTCAGTGTGATACGGATCATGCAGGTTTCTGACCTAGTTGGTGGTGTTGTAGGTAGGTGGCCTAGTTTTTTGGATCGCTTAGTGGGTGGTGGCTAAGTGGGTGGTGGCTAAGTGGGCGGTGTTTCAGTGCAAAAGGGATCGTAAAGGCTTGCAGCCTAGTTGGTGGATGGGTCAGTGGGTGGTGGCTGTTGTAGATAGATGGCCTAGTTGTTGGATCGGTAAGTGGGTGGAGGCTAAGTGGGGCAATGGCTCAGTGTAATAGTGATCGTGTTAGTTGTGCTGCAGGTGTTAATAACACATACGTGTTGTTCGATACGTTGGGTTCTGTATCCATGATATTGTGTGCTAGCAAAAATATATATATGTATGTGATGGAAGCCCTTTAACGTCGTGTAACACATAATGTCTGATAGCATTTTAATAGTGATAAATAATTTATTTTTGGAAAAAAATTGATAACCGAGCAAGCCTAGCGATAATTTTATACGCATGAGTGTACAGGAATAAACATGCATTGACTATCCGGAAATATGCGACACATATCACTAGCATTCTAACAGTGATAATGCGTTTTTTTTTTTTTTTTCTTTTGTGTGAATTATGACGGTTATTTAATCAGAATGTGCAATGCATAGGTACCTACATTTAATATCATTCAATTCTAAGAAAAATTTGAAGAAAACTCCCCTTAGCTAAAGAAAGATAAAAGAATCACGTTCGTAAAAGTGAAAAAACAAAAGTCAACCCAAGATTTTAAATAAGAAAGACTTTTTTTGTTTATTTTTTTTATTTAATATTTTCTCATTGTATTGTTTATTTGTTCTTAAGACTATTTTGTAGTTGTATATTGCTCTTTACATGTAATAATATAGATAATCATTTGTTTTCATGTTTTTTTTTTTTTTTTTTTTTTTTTTTTTGTTTATTACAATAAATTATTTGTTTCTTATATTTTAGTATCACAATATACCTAGTAATTTTTACATAGTTACTCATGTGTAGCATAAATGATCAATTTAAAATATATTAAGAATTTATATTATAATGACCCCAAGCAAATGTATTTATATTATTTTCACATACATATCTCTTGTCATCTTCACAACTTAGACTTTTTTTATTAATTGTTTGGGTGTATATGACATGTTGCTTGGAACGGAAATTTATCATTGTGCAGTAAAAATCTTTCTTTTGTAGTAAACACTCTCTGTAATTACTCAAAGTTAATTTCCTTACAGCAGAGCCTTTAACACCTTTTGCTTTTTTAATAACTCCGGAATTTTGAACATTTATGCTATACATTTTGGCTCTTAGTCCAATAAATTCTGTCATTATTTTTCCACAATTTTCGTCTTTCATGTAACCCAGTTTTTTCATATTTTGTTGGGTAATACCAAAGGGATTATTAGAAGGGTAATCAGAGGTGTCAAATTTATCTTTAATGTCGTCTTGTATGTCATTATAAAAATCATGAGTGTTGATTTGATATACGAATGAATCGGTGTCCATATAGGCTAGCCTTAGGTTTTTGTCCGAAAATTTAGGCTTCATATACGCATAATGAAAATCATACATCTTATACTTAGAGATCTCTAAAACAGAAAACCCTAAGTATATGGGCTTGTTGTAAAGTGTAGATGTTCTGTTCATTTGAATAGCAGCCATGTTGTCACCAAACTCTAAAATGCTATGAAAATTTGGATTCGCTATAAGTGCACGAGCACCAAACTGTCTACCATTACTAGAATTGTCTGGTGATAAAACAATTCGCACATCTTTTCTTTTATCAACATTCTCCATGGTTTTCCCAAATATAGCGTTATTACAAAGTTTGCGCAGGTCTTTTTCAAACTTGTTTGTCGCTTTTGTTCTCAGTTTATTATTGAGATCTATATATTTTTTTAACCATGGAAATTGTTTAAATTTGATTACACGATGTATTTTTTTTCAAAATCAATCCATTATCAATACACTGAATTAATGTTTTATAATGTACAGTGTAATTCAACTTGTCCCGCAAGTCTGCAATCAATTTTTTTGGTTTATTGTTAAGGGAAATACTAGTCGGACAGAATGGAAGATCGTTATGGTGATCATGAATATATTGCGGATATTCTAAATCAACTTCTAAAATGTATCCAACATGTTTATCTGCTAGCAACCATTCTTTTATGAAAGACAAATCTGTTGGAGGATCAATCCATTCAAAGCCTGAATGTGGAAGGTAATCGGACATAGCCCAACCGTAAAGGTTATTAGCATCTAAGTAGATTAAGTATTCTTCAGGCTTACTTTCATCATATTCTTCCATATATTTATTATTAGCCTTACAGTGCCGTAAACTGCACTGGGTCAATCCTCCTCTCATACCCTTGCTAAAAAAATTGTACATATTAATATCCGTAAGGAGCTCTAATTTCACATTTGTGTGCTTAAGCATAGCGCTCCATGAAAAACCAGGCAACGTGAAATAATGACATGGATCTAGACCATACGTTTGCCTTGAATCCTTACGGAATTTTTCAAATATATCGGATAGAATTATAACATCCGTTATTAAATAATGTTCAAGATATTGAGCTAATGTAGAACAATTGAAATTATTCCAAACATTTTTAGCATGCTCATAATCATCTTCGCTACAATCTAGGTCGAGCAATGAATTCTTAAACGCTGAAATAGGCGGTAATTGCGTTTCAAAAAGTTTTTCTTTGGAATCTATATAATCATAGCAAAAGACACCCTTTCGAGTCATAAGTTCGAAAGATCTCTTATTGCTTTGACAAAACTTAGCCAAAATTTTGAAATCATCCTCTGCAAGGGTTTTTGAAATATTGTCAATGCTCGAGGGGAGAAATCGAAACGAGTCTAAGAATCTCAACTCTAGAAGATCGTTATGTTCATTATTTATTGAATTTATTTGGATAAATTTTGAAATGGATATATATTTCTCTTTGTTTAGGGGTATAATTCTAATGTCCCCATTAGTATTACCCAACTCTTTTATAAATAAATGTGCATCATAGCCAGTTAAATTGTGGAAAAATATAGGCAAGAATGTTGGTACCTTATAATTTAAATTGCATGATGGATGCGCCGCGCCCCTAAATTTCCCGCTGATGTGGCAATGGTCTCGAACTTTATCTATCCCCAGAGGTCTGCTACAGATGTGACAATTGATAGCATCATTGAATGTGTGTTCATCCGCTGGCGTCATAGTCATAGGCGTATTTATTGTGAGGTAATCCCTATGTATGCGTTTCGATTCCTCAATTATAGAATTTACGAATACCCTAGCACAGTCGTCACCTGCAATTAAACAAAAAAAAAAAAATCAAATTTATAAATACAAAATTAAATATATAATGTTTCTGGTTTTGAATTTTTCTTTTTTTACTATGGTATGCTTACCCGTGTATTTAAACAGTTTGTCCAAAGATGAGTCGAACGAGCATTTCAAGTAGTAAGAAACTGCTATAGGTATATGCTCTTTAATAGAAGTTGTTGAGGAATTTCCTGGGTCTGGATGACAATTTTGGATGTTCATCAGCATACATTCAAAGTCAGCATATATGGCAAAGGGAACTTCAATCGATCTTGAATGATGCTCGAATTTTAATATCTTAGAATCCTCTTTTGGCAGCTCAGTTACGATACCGTTGCACTCCTTTTGATGCTTTCGAAAAGCACTATCAGCATTAAACGTTAATAAACATGCATTGCACATACTTATGGAGTGATTTCCATGATTAACCTGCATACTTATCAACCTCGAAATGTTTTTAATCCATATAAAATGGTTATTCGATTCATCTTGGATAAGCAGTAAGTTGATATGATTATCCTTTACACCCCTTGTGATGTAATATGGGGCAACAACTTTATAGTCTTCACTCCCAATACTTTTTGGCTCGATTCCAAAAACGTTAACACTTATAGTGGGGTTAAGCGTTTCGAAGAGCGTTATATCTCTAAGCTTTAAGGGAAAGCCAAATTGTAGAA
This sequence comes from Melangyna quadrimaculata, assembly GCA_949320155.1. Classification (NCBI taxonomy): domain Eukaryota; kingdom Metazoa; phylum Arthropoda; class Insecta; order Diptera; family Syrphidae; genus Melangyna; species Melangyna quadrimaculata. Next base: position 271,292,710 of record OX439483.1, read on the forward strand.
ATTGATTCGAACACCACTCGGTAAATTAATTATATCATCTGCGATATTTTCGATATTATAACTGTTGGTTCTTTGAACATTGGCATGGGTCGGATGGAGAGCAGAAATAATTGCCCATTTGAAGCAGTATTCATCATTGTTTTGGATATTTACACATGCCTTTTTAATTTCAATAGATTTTGGAAGTCTAATGTAGCTCGATCCTCTCAATGGCTTGTACTCATTGATGTTGACTTCGATTCGTTTGATGAAAAGAAGACTCCAACCAGAGTCCATGATCTCAAACTCTTCACTTTTGTTGTCAATGCATTCTACCATCTTCGTAAATATTTCCGAAATATCTTGGCTTTGTAGAGCAATTTGCATCGGAGATTTAAACGATTTTGTGCTTATATCAGCATGCTCTTCTCCTCCAGTCGATGTTGAATATTTTACATATTCAGCAAAAAACTCAATACTGAACTTAACACTGCCATTTCTTTGGAATGCTTCTTCAATGAGTTGCAACACATCAGTCTTACAACTATCCAAAAAATATTTAATGTTCAGTAGATCTTCCCTTTTGTTTTGCAATAGGAAGGTTTCTACCATACCTTTAAAACACTTCCGGATCTTCATAAAGGGGCTCATTGGTACTTTAACCATGTTTTTGTTTCTGTGGATTTCTGTTCTCTCATGGTGTATCCACTGTTTAGGCGAAAACTCTCCTGGACAGGTTCCGCATCTGCGTTTGTTTGATGAACAATGTGGAATATCATCATCGCTTTTCCGTTTGGTTGAGATAGACTGGTCACTTACAGTTAAGGTTGCATTGCTCACATGAGCTACCTCTAAGGTTTTATGAGCACTTAGAATATGGCGATTCAATGCATCTTTTCGCGAAAATGTTTTCACACATTGGGGGCATTGAACTTTACTGGTACTGGTACCCTTATGAGCAGATTTTATATGCCTGCTTAAAGAACTTGCATGCGCGAATTTTTCAGCACAAACAACAAAAACCATATTTGTCATTTTTTTTTTGTGTTTTGTTTTTGTTTTGACAATTGAAGCACTTAGTTTTGTAGAATTCGGTTTTTTAGCAGGTAAACCTTTTGTTTTTAGGATCTGATAGTTACTGTTTTTTGTTTTATCGTTTCACCCTTTTTAAGCAAAGCTTCAAAAATTTAATGACATATGTTTATATTAATGACAGAAAATAAAAAAAAAACACTTCTTTTTTATGGATTTTAAGTTTAAACTTAAAGGAACTGCACTAGGCTTATAGCAAGAACAATTCAAAATTACTGAGATGTTCACTGATCACTTAATTGCTTGAGAGTAAGAAAAATTGTATTAGTAACACTTTTTTTTTGTTGTATTTATTGGTTTTAATTTATAAATGCAATAAGTTTAAATTTGGAAACACTTAAAAGAACTGTACTCGATGGCTCTATAACAAGAACTATTCAAAATTACTGTGATGTCCAGTATTAGAATTATTTGCTTGAGAGTTAGAAAATTATAAGAATTAGGTTCCTACTTTGATTGTTGCATTGTACCCAAAGCCAACAAAAATCAAAACCAACAAATGCATCATATGCATGCATGCTTATCAAATAATAAAAGGAAAACCATACGAAATGGACATAACATATACATATTTATCAATTACTTAGATTATTGCGTTCTTCCCAAAAAAAAGGAAATCCACGGAATGCAACATAAACAAACTATATACAAGAAAGATGTAAGGATTGAAAAGAAATATTTAACGAGTGTGGAAGTGACAACTCATATCCGCGATATCAGAAAGTGGGAGGGTTAGTTGGTTTTTACCAAACAAGGGAAAAATTCTGATACAGATGAAAAAAGAGGGTAAATGATCGAATAGTTTTCTAAAATTACTGTAAAATATAAGAAATGTAAAAATTAAAACAAAAGAAATAAAAGATTGATATTTTTTTTTTTACAAATGTATATTTATTTTTTCTTTGTTTATTATTATAATTTTTTTTTATTTATTATATCCTAGGACTTTTCTCTCCTTTAAAATACTTTCCGGCTGGCACCCGCTTTGCATCCAATAAAGGATCTGGTATTTTTTTCCTTTTTGGACGAAACTTTGCCTGAATTACTTTTTGCAGAAGCGTACTTGTCATGTAGTCGTCATCATCATAGAGTTCTTCAATATTAAAATAGTTTGGTCCGTATTCGTTATCCAATTCCCTTATGGTAGCAACCCCATTGAATGTGTCCAAAAATGCTTCTCGGTATCTTTGAGTTGGTCCGTACTCCAATCTTTCCTGGTTGGGATTTGGACAGTAAAAATCAGGCTCCTCAATACCCTGGAATCTTCTATGGTATTCTTCTTCGTTTACAATATCCATTTTCTGTTCTTTTTTTTGTTGTTGTATTTATTGGTTTTAATTTATAAATGCAATAAGTTTAAACTTGGAAACACTTAAAAGAACTGTACTCGATGGCTCTATAACAAGAACTATTCAAAATTACTGTGATGTCCAGTGTTAGAATTATTTGCTTGAGAGTTAGAAAATGTTAAGAATTAGGTGTCTACTTAGATTGTTGCATTTTACCCAAAGCCAAAAAAAGGAAAACCACCAAATGCATCAAATGTATGCATGCTTATCAAACGATAAAAGGAAAATCATACGAAATGGATATAACATAATATGCATATTTTATTTAATTACTTATATATATTTTTATTAATTACTTAGATTATTGCGTTCTACCAAAAAAAAGGAAATCCACGGAATGCAACATATACATATGAACCCAAACTATATACAAGAAAGATGTAAGGATTGAAAAAAAATATTTAACGAGTGTGGAAGTGACAAGTCATATCCGCGTGTATTAAAAGATTACAGAAAGTGGGAGGGTTAGTTGGTTTTTACCAAATAAGGAAAAAATACTGATACAGATGATAAAAGAGGGTAAATGATCGAATAGTTTTCTAAAAATAGAAAAAACTATTCGATGATACAAAAAAAAAAAAAATACATAGGTACTAAACTATGAGTCGGGTGGGGATGAAACAGGACTATAAAACGTTAGCATTTGTTGAGGATAGGAATAGTTTATTTTAAACAAGTGACGAAGATTGACGACATTATGAATTTCTCAGAACCTGATTATTCAGTTTTCACTGTGGAAGACTTTGCAGTCCGAGAAGCATATTCGTTAAATGATAGCGGTTTCAAACCTACACGGAAGTTATCCGATCTCACGATCGGATTAAATTATAACATTTACCATATTCGAATGGTTACAACAAAGTGGGGGGATCGAGTTGTAGCGGATCTGGGGGAATACACGGTAAGATAAAAAACATTAATTTGATATATTGTATTTTAATTTGTATTAATATTTACAGGTGTTTTTACCAGGTAGATATTCTTCCCTATCATCGAACACCTTGCTTTGTATGGCCAAAGGTGGTTATGCTTTCCAAATCAGAAGACCATTAGGATCATCATACGAACTAAAATTTTTAAAACTTAAATAATTAATTTTAATCATTCATGTACAAATACAATCTTATATTAAATAAAACACAAACAAAATATGTGGTCAATAAATTTTAATATTTTTTCTTTTTTATATTACAACAGTTTGTTTTTATCAATCCATGAGTTTTGTTCTGTTGGGAAGCCCAACCATTTTACAAAAACTTCATTTCCTCTTGTTTTTATAACTTTTTCCACAAGATATATATCTGGACAGTTGGATTTCATAAGTTCTTCTTTATAAAACCCGCCTTTTACTGCTTCACCTTTATAGTCTTCGAGAAGATATGTAATGGGTCTTGTTCTTTTGACTGTTCTTATTCTAAATACTTCCGTAGTCCAGTTGGGTGTATAACCTTTCTCGAATGCATGCTTATACTTGCTAATTCTTCCACTACCACCAACATTAAATTGACGTTTATCTACATTTTTCATATGATTTTTAAGAACTGTAAGTAATAATTTAGAATTTTTTTTATTAACACTAGCAGGTTGACAATTTATAGTTCTGTGGAAAGAATGATTATAATCATGCAGTAATTTTCTGTAAATATTTATCCACTTATAGCTGCCATTGAAACTAAATTCTTTCCACATTTTTTCTTTAAGAGTTCTATTAAATCTTTCAACAATAGAAGCTTTTAATGAACTAAATGTTGAGTAATGGTTTATTTTATATTTGTCTATTAAAATTCTGAAATTTTTATTAAAAAATTCTTTTCCATCATCTGTTTGTTTTTTGGGATCCTAGAAGATTGAATAAATATCTTTTCCATTGCTTTGGTTACAGCGATACCAGTTTTGGTTTTGATAGGAATAGCCCAAGCGAGTTTAGAAAAAGTATCGATGACCGTCAATAAATAGTTAAATCCTTTGTTCTGATTACTATATGGTATCATTTCAACCAAGTCCGCTTGCCATAAATCATCAAAGCCTTTAATGATAACACGGCGACGTTTAAAATTTCTACGTGCAGGCTTGTGTAATTCTTCAACAACCATTCGCTTACTCATATTAGTAAAGAATGAATTTAAGAAAATGAAAAGAAGTATTTTTATAATTTTAATTTTGATTTATTTGAATCTTTTGTATAACAGCATTAGTTTCTTCATTCTTAATAAACGTTTCTCAATGATAAAGCATACACAAGTATCTGGCCCCACTTTACACTCATCCAATGACCAACAACAGCTAGAGTAATGAAGTCCATGTATCGATTCAGTGTAAATAGAGTTTTGAAGTTGTTTAAGTAGTCTTATACAATTTAAAAATTCATGGTAATGTTCCTCTAGTAATTCATGTTTATATGTCTTTAGAAAATCTGTAATATTTTTAATTAATAGATCGGAGTTCATTATTTTAGGATGATGATGATGATGAGGGTATTGAATGCATACTAACTATATAATTTTTTGAAAGAGGAATTAAAGTAAAAATTAAATATTTTTTTCTTACGCATACATTCTTAAAATATATATATATAAGTACACTCAACTAAAAACTATTCTTATCAGTTACAACTGGGGAGTGATTTTTGTATAGTGATAGTTGTGTCGAAAATATTTTTCTCTCTTCTATTAACTCCACAATTTTGCTTTTGATGTGCTCATCAAGATACTTTTTTACGATAGCATCTATATAGTTTTTAGGATCACTGATTTCGATAATATTGTTTATTTGATCATCAACGTATTCTTTAGAGGTTGCTTGGTGTGGTTCCTCAGGTCTACCAACATTGCTTAAGCGTTTATTTTCCATATTAAAATCACCAGATGGAAGGAGTTTAAAACCTAACCCTGGAGGACCTGTCGGACCTTTACTTTTTAAAAGTGTCTTGGAGTTTCTTCCGAACTTGTCAACGCTCATTTTTAGTTTGAATACATTTTAGGTTTGAGTGATATTAATATATGATGTTTGATTCCTTTAATTCCTCAATTATAGAGCTGATTTCATTTTGATGGTTGTTATTACCAGCGTTTTTGGATGCTATTAAAAGTTTAAGTCTATGACGAGCTCATTAGGATCATTCCAGTAAACATATTCATTATTTTTGTTTGTGTACTTCATTTCAGTTATTTCAGAATAAGATTCCCCGGTCTTTTTATTTTTGTTATTAAATCCAGAAACAAGATTCTTTATTATTTGCGTATACTTGACACCCCTATTACTGTTGATCCTAAAAGTATCATCGTGATTTCGCATATGGGCACTAGTCTTTTGTAAAATTTTCTGATAGTGCTTTAAATCATCATTTGTATAAATGTGCTTTCGAGGTTTTTTCTTTAGAATCAGCTCAATGAGACCCGGAGTTCGAGTAAATTTTTCATCATCAATTTTAATAACATCATCATCCATCCAAAATTTAGATTTACCAATTTTCGTTGCTTGTGTATTAGCATCATAATACGGGCCATAGACTGTATCGCGATTTGATTCAGTTAATAATTTTTTAGTGAAAGTTGAAGATACCTCGGATGTATTGAAATTGATTGGAGTACTAAACAACATCTCATTATCTCCACTATCTAATTCAGTGATTGGTGATTCTAATACTTCATTGTCTTCCGATCCTTCTTCCTTATTAAATAATTTAAAATTAAGTTTACGACGTTTAATTGGTTTTGTTTCAATTTCTTCATCATTAGGTTTTGGCTTTTTTTCCCTTTCGACATTTTCAACCAACTTTTTTAATGGTTCAACAATAGGTTTAAAAGTGTTTTCCAACTCCGTGTCTCGTGTTATTTCACCAGTTTTTAATTGAAAATATTTTTTTTTTAGAATGTTTTTTGTTTTTATTAGATCATTCAGGATAGTTTCATTCATTTTTTTTAGATTTGTTTATCTTTCCTAGTATATTAAGATAAATTTTAAGTTTTCTCAAACAGAGCTCATATTGGAATGGATTCCTTTTTAAGTATAAGTGTGTATTTATAGTAAAATTATTTCATGGAAACCAATTTTATATCGACCATTTTTAATACTACTTTCCTTGTCTATAACTAGAAAACCATAATTATCAACCCAACAATGAAAACATAGCTCTTTAAATTGGTTAAACGTCATATCTGAGTTTATATGATCATTGTGAACATGTTTTAAATTCATTTCATCTTGTTTGAAAAGTATAATAAAATTTGCATTATCTCGAATAAAATGCTTGGGAATATGTGTATAGGATTGGCATAAATAGAAACTATCAGCACCATTGTGACGACCCATACAAAAATAATCCCTTATGTTGTTTTGCTTCTGACATGCAACATCGTCAAAAATAAACACTGAGTTATTTTTAGCATCTGCTGGTGGCATAATATCACTATTATCTGAAAATTCATTATATTCCATTCCTTCTACTGATGACATAACCTTTTTTAAATACATATATTTCGGTTGATGCAATGATTTGGAATATATGTAAATATTTTCAAACTTCAGCCCATTTGTGTCAAGAAGAATGCTAAGCATAACATTTGTTTTCCCACAGTTTGAATGGCCAACGATTATTCCACGGATACTGTTTGGGAATAATGATCCATGTTTTTTTTCAATTTTAACATCGGAATCAAAGTTTTGTACTTTAATGACTTGTGACTGTTTGATGAACCTCATATTGATGACTGAATTATTTTATAATAAAACAACTCGTTTATATATTTTTGAAATCATAAATGTTCGAAACTTCAACCAAGAAGGCGGTAAACATTACAATATCTTATAAATATGATTGAGCATCACATTAAAACCATCAGTTGTAAAAAATCTTCTGAAGGAGGAGGACTTTTAAACAATATTATTGATAAACTGCCAATTGAACTACATTTACCTTCGTACAATTACTGTGGACCTGGCACAAAATTGCAAGAACGTTTAAGTAGAGGAGATAAAGGCATTAATGAACTGGATGAGGCGTGCCGCCTGCATGATATAGCATATTCAAAAAGTAGTTCACTATCGGATCGTCACGTAGCAGATAAAATTCTGACAGAACAAGCTTGGAAAAGATTTAAAGCAAAGGACTCATCAGTTCCTGAAAAGTTAAGCAGCCTTTTAGTCACCAACATGATGAAAGCTAAGACAAAATTGGGAATGGGTGTTAAAAAGAATAAAACAAAACAAAAAATTAGTGAGAAGAAAATCTGTAACAAAAATTTGTTTAAGAAAGCTATAAAAGAAGCACGAAATGCTATAAGAAGCAATATTAACTGTTGTGGTACAACATCTATTGCTAGTATTGCTTTAAAGGCAGCCAAAAATGTTATTAAAAACAAGAAAAAAAGTAACATAAAAACACCAAGAATAATTCCAATTCCAAAAACAGGGGGCTTTCTTCCATTTGTAGCTCCTATTCTTGCAAGCTTATCGGCTATAGGAACTCTTACGGGAGGAGCAGCTGGTGTTGTAAAAACCCTTTATGCTGCAAGCGCTGCTAAAAAACAGTTGGAAGAAAACATTAGACACAACAAGGCTTTGGAAGCCGTTGCAATCAAAGGAAACGGCTTATATTTACAGCCCTATAAAAATGGGCTTGGTCTTTTTATAAACAACACCAACACAAAAAACTAATAGATCTGCTACCCAACCAACCTTTAACAAACTTTGACATACAACGGTTTGCAGTGAAGCATATACCACACTTTAGAGGAGTCTTAATGCGAAACTCATTACCAACAAAGTCATTTATCCAGGAGTGTGGCGTTATCAATTTGGATGATGAATCTGGTAGAGGTACACATTGGGTGGCATATATAAAAAATAAAAACAATTTTGTAAAGTATTTTGACAGTTTTGGTAATTTAAGACCTCCAATTGAAATAATAAAATATCTAGGAAATCGGATAAATTATAATTATATTCAAGAACAGAATTTTAATACATTTATATGTGGTCGTTTATGTTTAAAGTATTTATTAGATCAATCTCAAAAGGTTTTCAAAAATAAAAATGAATAAAGTGAATGAAATAAAAAAAAATATATCATTCGTCTTTTAACCAACATGTCGGTATCATTAACTCTTAGCGGAAACGACTCATCTCTTACAGCGGAATATTTCCCACCAATTGTATTAAGGTCCAACTTTGTCTGCGGCCTCATAGATTTTCAATCATATAACTCTATACCAAATGTGGATGATTTAAATAACTTGTTTCACGTAGGTGAAAATGTTATTTCGTTTCCTATTGGCTCATATGAGATTGGAGACATAAACAATATTATACAAAAGAAAATTAGTGAAATTAATAAAAAGAAAAAGAATTTAAATAGAAAAAGTGAAATTAAAATCATAGCCAACAGCAATACTCTGAAATGTGAAATTTATAGTTCAGAAGCAATAGATTTCTCTAAAAAAAATTCTATTGGTTCGCTTTTAGGATTCAGTAAGAAACTGTTGGAGCCTAATATATTACACGAATCAGATCTTTACGTTGATATAAACAAAGTTAATGCAATACGTGTTGAGTGTAATATTATAGATGGAACGTATATTAATAACCAGTTGGCGCATATTTTACATGAATTTTCTATAAACGTGAGCCCAGGCTATAAAATCATTGAGGTTCCTAGAAATGTTATTTATTTACCTGTGAACGTCAAACGAATAACATCGTTAAGTTTAAAGTTCATTGATCAAGACGGTAGAATTATTAATTTTAGAGGAGAAAAAATAACTGTTCGATTACATTTAAAGCCAGAAATATGATTATATATGAACAAATTTCTCACGCACAAAATTCTTATATAAACTCTGTTATCAAAAATTTATTACCTAATCAAGTTTTGACCTCAGCATCGTGAACACATCACCTCACAAAAGAAAATAAAAACTTTTTGCTATCATTGGGGTTCATCTTAAAAAAAATAAAAACCTAGGAAATATCATGTTAAACATTTTTCAAGATCCAGAGTACAATGAATCTATATCTAAATATGAGTACCACACTTACTCACCTTATCAAAACAATTTTGAACGGAATGACATCATTCAGATTTGTATACAACATCAAAATCTTAATGTTTTACCTTCGGAAAGTTTTTTATGCATTGAAGGATCACTTAAACAACGGGAAGGAAAAGATATTCTGAGTACGAAACTGGTAAACAACTCAATGGCTTTTCTTTTTGATGAAATACGTTATGAATTGAATGGAAGAGAAATTGACTGTAATAGGAATGTTGGAATTACTTCAACGATAAAAAACTACCTTTCTTTAACTAAAAACGAGAGCGATATGCTTTTAAATGCTTCGTGGTCTCCTGAGGCATGTATTTCTTTAAAGTCATTTAACCTTAACTACTGTATCCCACTGAATAAGCTTTTGGGATTTGCTGAAGATTACAAAAAAATTATACCTAACGCCCGACATGATCTAATTCTTACTCGTGCCAGAATAGATGAAAATGCATTAATTTCAACAGTTGATGAAAAAGTTGAGGTTCAACTTCATAAGGTTCAATGGAAAGTACCACATGTAACTTTATCCGATTCAGTCAAGTTGGATTTATACAAATCTATAAATAAGAATAATTCTATTAAAATTGCTTTCCGCAACTGGGATCTGTATGAATATCCTACGTTGTCATTCTCCGATCATAATATTTAGAACATCAAAACAACAACACAAATTGAAAAACCTCGATACATTATTGTTGCACTACAAACTGAAAAAAATAAAAAACTAACGGAGGATATAACCACATTTAATCATTGTCATATAACAGACATAAAAGTTTATCTGAATTCAGATGTATACCCTCAGGAAGACCTAAACATTTCTTTCGATCGAAACAGATATAGTTGGCTATACAAAATGTATACTGATTTTCAAAAAACCTACTACAACAAAACAATGGCTGAGCCTCTTCTTTCTTGTGATCAATATCAATCGCACGCTCCAATTTTTGTTATAGATTGCAGACATCAGAACGAATCCCTTAAAACAGGACCTATCGATATTCGCTTGGAAATGAGATCGACACTGAAAATTCCTTTAAACACTTCAGCTTACTGTCTTATGCTGCATGATCGCATTATTGAATATAATCCACTTAGCCAAGTAGTCACCAGAATTGTTTAAAACATAAAACATAAAACATAAAACCTCAAAATAAAAAATACATTAAATAAAAAAAATAAACAAAAAAAGTCTTTCTTATTTAAAATCTTGGGTTGATTTTTGTTTTTTCACTTTTACGAACGTGATTCTTTTATCTTTCTTTAGCTAAGGGGAGTTTTCTTCAAATTTTTCTTAGAATTGAATGATATTAAATGTAGGTACCTATGCATTGCACATTCTGATTAAATAACCGTCATAATTCACACAAAAGAAAAAAAAAAAAAACGCATTATCACTGTTAGAATGCTAGTGATATGTGTCGCATATTTCCGGATAGTCAATGCATGTTTATTCCTGTACACTCATGCGTATAAAATTATCGCTAGGCTTGCTCGGTTATCAATTTTTTTCCAAAAATAAATTATTTATCACTATTAAAATGCTATCAGACATTATGTGTTACACGACGTTAAAGGGCTTCCATCACATACAATATCATGGATACAGAACCCAACGTATCGAACAACACGTATGTGTTATTAACATCTGCAGCACAACTAACACGATCACTATTACACTGAGCCGTTGCCCCACTTAGCCACCACCCACTTACCGATCCAACAACTAGGCCATCTATCTACAACAGCCACCACTCACTGACCCATCCACCAACTAGGCTGCAAGCCTTTACGATCCCTTTTGCACTGAAACACCGCCCACTTAGCCACCACCCACTTAGCCACCACCCACTTAGCCACCACCCACTAAGCGATCCAAAAAACTAGGCCACCTACCTACAACACCACCAACTAGGTCAGAAACCTGCATGATCCGTATCACACTGAACCACCGCCCGATTAGCCACCACTCACTTGTCACCGCACACTTAGCCACCACCCACTTACCGATCGACCTACCTTTTTCACCCTCACCTGCCGCACGTGTCTCACCTGCCTCACCTGGGCACACCTGTTCACCTGGCTCACCTGTCGCACCTTTCTCACCTGTCTTACCTGTCGCACCTGGCTCACCTGTCGCATCGGTCTCACCTGTCTCACCTGGTACACCTGTCTCACATGTCGCACCTGTCTCACCTGTCTCGCCTGTCGCACCTGTCTCACCTGTTCTCACCTGTGCACACCTGTTAGCCACTTAGCCACTGTTCTAGAACGCCCTTAAACCAACTACTTATAGCCCCCTGTTCTCCCACTTGTTCCCTATTATCCGCTTAACTAAGTGAGCTTGTGTCACCGTATCTACCTGCATCACCATTTGTGTTGCTAGTACCTCCTGGATTTTGTCTCGGAGGCAGGGCTCCTGATCCGACCTGAGACTTCCTTTATTTATAATTTTGTTGCTTCCTACTTTTCAATCTATTATGTAATTTATGCTGTTAAATTTTTTCTTTGTTTGTTCTAATATGTCATACGAGGGTGTTTCGGGGGCTTATTCGTTGTTGGTAACCGATATTCCTTTTTTTTTGTTAGGTGACTCAACAGCAGTATCCTTCTTCCAAACAATTCTTCTTCTTCTTTCAAAATCTGGTGTTAACCCTGCCAAAAAAAAAACATAAACTGACAAAACGAAACAATTTTCATTTGATGTTGTTGTCAAAACCAGAACGTCCCGTCGCAATTACTCAGGCATTCTTAGGAACTATCCTGCGCAAGACTTACGGTTCCTTCTCGTCCTGACCCCAACCTCAACGGAAACAGAAAACTTCTATTGCTTTCACTGCTGAGTCAGAAGGACTCTATCGCAATTCAATAGTCACGTTCACGAACCTTACTAAAGAAGACATACAGTATCCACTGCCTCACCAGTGATACCAACTCCGAACTACACAACGAAAGTAACCATCGTCCTACCGGCAATGCTAATGCTCTTCGACGCGATTGACCGGGCATGCTAATGAGCTATCCTGGTCAAGACTTCCGATTCGCTTCACCCAACCAGCGACGACAAACCTCACATTTAGGAAAAACTAGGTCACACAAAAAAAAACAACGTTGGGCGCCATTTGAAATGAGGCAATGAGGGATAGGATTAGGATTAGGAGTAGGAAGAGAAGAAGGAGGACATGGAATCGGCACTAGAAAATGGAAAGTCTATGGGGATAAGGAAGGGACGGATTGTTCGCTGAGGAAGCGTAGGCATGCCTGCGAGGCGCGGCTGAGCTCGTCGGAATATGGGGGGGATCTTGCTTCCTCACACAAACCTCACCTATTTCAAAAAAAAACATATCTTGCCTATCTTTACTCCACCACAATTGACGTTAACACCACCAATAGAAAGCCCTGCGGATCTCGTAGCAGGGAGGCTCTCTACCCACCCATCCTTTAATTCGGATGGCCATATGATCGAATTCCCCTCATCTGAATTCAACACTGCTGGATAGTCACTCGGTCACTCACCTTTCATGCCCCCTTCGCACCCCCTTAAATTCTCCTTAACGCGCCATTGAGCCTTTTCAGGACTCAGAAAAAACATGATTTTCAACGGCCATGGGCGTGATTTACAATTATTTTATTAAATAAAATTAACTCTAACGCTAAACAAAATCATAAATTATTTTTCTTAATATTTCCACATTACAGGTATTTTAATGAAACTCCTTAATCGGATATCATTATATATGTATATGGAATGATCTTACGAGATTTATCTTAAGAATTTGATTACCAATAAATACTGATTAAATCTAGTCAACGAATAAACTTTTGAAAATTGTATTTGGATTACGAAAGTATATGAAACGTTGACACTAATATAACGATTTATACAAAAAAAAAAAGAAAATGATCATACAAAAAGAAACAGAACACAACCGCGTTTAATTTACGTAATTATAACGACGGTCTAATTCAATTCTCGAATCAATAATTCGACTTTCAAAAACTCCCAATTTCTGCTTAAGCAAGAGTTTGAAAACGGATATCGTCCTGTAGTAGGACCAGGTTCCCCCCAATTCCCTTATTCTTACCAATTGACGAATCTTTTCTCGTCGGTTCTCCCAAAAAAAAAACTAACCGTGGAAGCCTGCCAACATAGAGCTCTGTGTGCGTGGATTCTAAACGGGGGAAAAGCAAAATCTTGCCGTAAAAAGGACCCACGAGGAACCTTCGCGAAGCTAAAGCTATTATAACTTTACCTTTCCTTTGTTTTTTTACAAGGTACTTTTGCAAACACGTGATTCGATCTCTCAAACGGGACCTTGGTGGTTTTTGAACTCGGAATTTAAAATCTTAATGTTTCTCTATTTTTCCTATGACAATAAGCATCAAATTTTTTACAACAAGAAACTACAATGAAAAACTATCACGCCGCAATTTGGAATATAAAATACTTAAATATATATATATAATTATAAAACGGAAACTCGAACACAGCTGGGCGCCGAAAACTCGGCCCTCGGGTAGGATCAGCGACCTTATTAACCCTCGTCTCGCACGAAACGTCGTCTTGACTTTACTGGCCTTATTTTTTTTTTTGAAGGTTGGCTTTCTTTTTTATTTTGTAGATCTGAATATTTAGGTGATTGGGGTGAATTGCTATGACGGTCGCGTATCAAGTAGCAATGCGAATTTGGTAACTAGGTACTCATACGATACGGATCGTACCACGCAAAATACAGTTTAGCTACCTCTCTTGTAATTCGACCTTATTACACGAGTCGAGATTATAATATATGTTACTTGAGTTAGCCCGGGTCGATCAAGGGCTATCCTAGGGATCTTCGGATCACCAAATCCTACTTGTAAGTACTGTGGGCTTTAAATTACGTCGCCCTCGATGCCTTTTTAATCTGCCACCAGCCGGATGTTGCCAATTGGCCAGTATTCCGAAGATTATAGCGGCGGCCCCGACTTTGACTGAAGTTGGTGACCGCCAAAGATTCACCTTTAACAAATACAAAAATTACGACCTATTCCATCAAAATTGCTTGATCTTACCCCTAATCGACCTTTCACACAATTTTATTCTAATTGGTAAAATCCTTCGAGCAACACTGAATAATTTATTTGATTCAGCCGCACCATAAATTTCCCGAAATTCCGGCACCGCAATTGATACTTCTTTTCGTAACGGTTAACTATATGCGTATCCGAGAATAGGGATCGAGCAAACCAAAAAAAAATTAATTTGCCGCTTTGCTTTCTGCAAGATGTTGGAGGGATGGTTATCGGCTGATGGATTTGGATTTAGTGAAACTAAACTTAACTGACTACCCACAGCCAACTATAGCAACCCGCGTCGTCCAAACTATACCGATTCCCTGTACATCACCTCATCTATTTTTTCTTAATAAGTCCCGTACCCTAGTTGAATGTATTAGTTCTTTTTCTCCTACTTTTCTTATTTTATTTATCTACATGTAGTCCTCTTCCTTTTTCGTTTCTTTTTCTGTATTCCCTCTTTTCAGGCGCGGGTGTGTCTCATCTGTCACAAGGGGCGTTCACACTCCCAAACATGTCCGACAAATATGGCCTGATGAAAATTCGACGGGTGAAAACTATCAGGGATCGCCACAGCTGCAGCCGAACTACACTTCACGACGCGGCCAAAACATTATTTATATGAAACTGTATGAGCTATACTGCACTAAGCGGCAACTGAACTTAATAAAATTTCATACAAATCATCCGCTTCAGAGCAGTCAATTATGCCGTCTAACACCACTTCCCATTTGAATTGCCATCATTCGTATTTTCCAAGTCTACAGAAACTTAAATTTATCGCAAAAAATGACAAAACCCTATAATAGACCTTTGTCCATAAAGGCAAACCTAATTTTCATCTTGCGATGTGCACTAATCGAAATCTTCTTTAAAAAATTTAAATTTGCTTCACGGTTGACAAGTAGCGTTCCGATTTCAATTATATCTATCCCACTCTCTGATTTTCATGCCAAAATATGCTTGACAGACCATTCGATGGAACTTCATCCATCAAACGCGTTTGTCGAACATACCCGAGAATGTGAACCTCCCTAATCGGTCGTGTCACACTTCCCTACCTACTTAGCCATTTCTTGTCAAGTTTTGACAGTTCCTTATTTTCTGTATTTTCGTGTGCAAGTCAAAACAAAACCCAACTATTCTCGAACTCGCACCGGTCTATTTTTGTTTTACTAGTTTAGATTTACACATTTTCTTATTTATACGTTAATTTACCTCGCCGCGTTTAAAGCAATTAATAACTGGAACTTTTACTCGATCCGTAAAACAAAAACCATAAAAAGGTAACTTTAAACCGAAAAATTATCGAGTCCCTTCGACCTGGTTGCCTCTTCTCTGTGGGTGAAATCGCGAGACCAGAATTCCCAACCAGGGGACCACCTATCATCGACCGAGTGACTGCCCGGTCCCTGAGTTTACGTGCATAAGGTATGGGTTACAATGTAGCACATTATCCCTTTGCCACGACGATGAGAACAACCACCTGACCAGAGGATATCTTCAGGAACTCAGACCTGGTAAATGACGATGCATTCCGAATTCCTTTTTTATTTTCCTAGGTTCATCTCTTTCCAGGTAGCCATAACAACAAGCTAAAATAGCCTGTATACGTGATTTCGGAAAATCTTCTTATAAACTTATTCGCAGATCTTTTAAAAGTAGCAGATTGTATAAAAGCCTAAAGATGCCGATACGAAGTTTTAACGAGCGTTATTGGAAATTTGAGTGACACTTCAACTTGACAGATAGCTTCGGGCATGGTTGTATAAAAGTGAAATACAAGTCTTATAGAAGGTGAACAAAAATAAATAAAAAAACAGGAAAGATAAATTTTAATTTTTAATTTTTAATGTGATTTTTACTGCATTATATCTGAATTCAAGTATCAAATTCAATTATTTATTAATTATAGTATTGGAAAAAATTATAAAACATTAATTATATTTGTACCTCACTAGGGATCGAACTCGGGAACTCCTACGTGACAGTCCATCAATCTTTTTTTTTTTTTTTTATAAATTCATTTTTATTTTCATTTAACTTATAACTACCTTAATGCTAGACAAAAATTCACAAAAACTAGCCTAATTATCAATATCTTACAACTAACTTACTGGCCCTAGGCGGGCGCTCTAAGTTAAACAATATCCTAATACTAATGCCTTTCGGCCTAAGAACTAATTATATACTAATATCTTTCTAGTTTTATTTTTCACCAAGAAAGATTGCAAAAAAACTTGGTATCCATATCATTTTTTTCTTTTATTTTTTATATAAAACTTACATACTACCTAAAAATATTTTAAAACTAATTAAAACTACTTAGACTACTTAAAAACTACTATAAAATTACTTATAACTACCTTAAAAACTAGAACAGCCACAGCAGGCTTTTTTAATTTTGTATTTTTTTTTGTTGTTTTATAATTTTTTTTGTTTGATTTTGTTGTTTTATTATTTTTTTTTTTTTCTGTGCCACCCTAACTGTCCCTACTTAAATCTAATAAACCTAAAACTATGTAAGTCGACCAAGACCAGAGCTATATCTGAGTCAACTTTAAAAATTATTATTTTCAGCATTAAGCCACCAAAACTGGCTCTCCTGCTTCACCCTATCTCTTCGGTCAGTATCAGACACAGTCCTACTGATCCGAAGTCGCTCAGCTCCACCTTGTGCGATGACGTCTCGACTATAAAGAAGTCGCCTATCCACAGTTCTACGGCAGACGTGGTAGATTAGCGGAACCGCCTCTCTATCCTGTATCAGCCCCCGACTGTCTAAATAGAAGAATGCGTTAGGTGGAATATAACCGCTCAAACGCACACTCTCAAAGTATTCGTTGTTGGGGTAGTAAGCCCCAAAAATTAAGCTATTAGCCGAGGACATCGCTCTTGCAATGTGACCCCGAATCAGCTTGAGTATAAAATTATCGATTGTGTTAATGTTGGCTCCATTGTATAGAACCTCGTTGGAATAATAATGTTTGTACTCCGACTCTGGTGTTCTGTGTAATCCAAGGCAGCGTCGAAGACACTGTCTCTCAAACACCCGAATCTTTTCCATTTGAGATGGGGCAACGTTGAACCACACCGGGCATCCATAGGCAATCATTGGCCGGATAAGGGCCATGTAGCAAATCACCTTAACCCTGCTATCAAGACAGCTGCTAAAAAACAACCGTTTTGTCAGGGCGAAAGCTCCCCTGTCTGTCGAAATACAAATACTGATCCATCCAGATGCCAAGGTACTTTACTACACTTTTATTCGCCAGTGGATGTCCATGTGGCCCTACGATCACCAGCTTGCGCCAGTTCTTTCTTGTATCCCTAGGGGCACCATGCAATGGAGTCCTGAACAGAATAGTTTCTGATTTCTGGACGTTGATTTTCAACTTCCAGTAATCGCAATATCGCTGAATCTAGTCGAAGTCACGCTGTAAGAGAATTCTGATGACCTCAACTGTTGGGGCTGTTCTGTACGCAACTAGAACGTCGGCATACGCTATTGCATGGGCTAGACTACCTATCAGATCGCTGGTGTAAATACTGAAGAGAATCGGTGAGTTAACCGCTCCCTGCTGAAGACCATTTTTAATTTCGAAGGTTGCGATAGAAGTTACACTGCCACTTTTGACAACAAACTTTCTACCATTGAGCATATCATAAAGCATATAAAAGGGGTTTTCTTATGCCAAGTCTGGCTAACTTTAGATAGAGACCTTCTAACCATACGGTGTCGAAAGCTTTCTCCAAGTCAACCAGACAAGCACCCGTACACTGTCTTTTAGATTTGTTCCATTGGTTATCAGAAACGAGCTTAGACGCAGCATGAATGGTGTCATGTCCCGCCTTAAAGCCGAACTGATTGTCCGGTATGATATTGTTGTCCTCCGCCCACTTGGACAGAGCTCTATTTATAACTTTCTCAAATACCTTACTGATACTCAGAAGAAGACTTATCGACCGGAGATTTGCCGGATTGGAGTTGTCCTTTCCCTTTTTCGGGAGAGGATGAACCACAGCTGTTTTCCACCGCCCTGGATAATATGCATTATTCAGAGCGTTGTTTAACAGTGTGGCATAAATGTCAACTGCTTTCTGATGCAGATGTCGCAGTACAACGTTGGATATACCATCGATTCCTGCTGACTTCTTTTTCTTTAATGAAGCGAAGATGAGCTGGAGCTCAACTTTCGAAATTAACAGGGAATTAGCCCCGTTTCGCTTGGAGATGGTGGCGTTTGCCAAGTGTTCTTCATTGAACCGGGTGAAACCGAGATTCTCTGATCGCCATTGCGTCATTTCATTTCGAAGGTAGAAGTGGTGAAGCAAGGCTCTGTTCTCCAGGTCATGGTTCGGGCGAATGCTAGCATTCACCTTATACACTTGCTGGAAAGCAACCCCCACAGCGTCCACTTTCTCACGAGGATCTTCGATTATAAAGAGGTCATCGTCCAAGACGCCTTCTTCTGGATCCATGCCTGCTATCAGAAGTACGTCTCTGTTCTCTGTCGTTCTCTGAAGCTTAAGACACGGAAGTTCGTTCTGATCATTCCGTCTAAATATTTTGTTAATTTGAGGAAACATACTCGGGTCACTAGAATTAAGGGCCCGAATTTTGTTGTCCCAGTACAAATTAATAGACAACCGGTAGTTTTCTTTGATCAGTTGGTTGATGTTTTTGATAGACGACTTCAGTGTCCTAATCTCCAGATCGTGGCTGTCAGTTAATCGTCTGTACAAGAGTTTCAGTCTTGTCAAAAGTCCACTTTTTTGTCTGTGTAGTGCGTCGATAGTTGCGTTGCGGTACATGTCGGTGGCTTCGCGTTCTTTGTATTTCGGTATTGTTTTTTCCATTGTTCGTTGGATTGTACTGTCCATTTTTTCCAAGTAATCGTCAATTTCCGTATTTGTTAAATTCCTGTCATTTGGTGGGGATATATTGTTAGTACCTAGTCCGCTCGATAAAGCGCTGGTGAACCGTGGCCAGCGAGTCTTACTGTAGTTTTAAGAATGCACTGGCACATACTCTTCCAACTCCACGAGCTCGTTCGGAAATTGAATTACGACAGCAAGTCCACAGTGGTCACTGTCGTACTCTATCGTTCGTAAACAGTTTCTAGGTCGTTGACCCACCGTGTCAGTAATAGTCAGTCTTGAGTCCTTAAGCAATAGATCCAGATAGGAACCGCTTCTTGGAAACGAAGGCCTATCAGTAGCCAGAAGGTCGAGCATATACTCAACGTTGTATTGATTCATCCAAATAAATAGATGGCTACCTCTCGGATTTTGTATTTGATTTCCCCAATCTACATGTTTGGCATTCAAATCACCGGCCATGAGATAGTAATTCTCTTCCGAGTTCAGTTGTAAGCATTGAAAAAGTTTTTCGAGCTCTGTTAAAAATTCAGTTGGCTGAGGTGATTCCGGTGCATAAGCCGCAATTGCATACATCCGCTTCCCATGTTTGAGAGGAATGCATACGATACATGCCTCAAGCAACCGAAATCTGCGTACTTCACTATTATATATAACTTTATAATTAATGCCTTTTCGTACAAAGATTGCGACACTTCCCCCAAAAGTGGAGTTGGGTCGATCTCTTCGTACGATATTGTAATTATTGTTAGTCATTTTATGTTTCTGGTTCAGCTTAGTTTCGCTGGCCATAAACACATCTGGACTTTGATCCTGCAACAATTGGAATAGATTTGCTCTACGTTCGGTCCTAACCAGTGAATTTACATTCACAGCAAGGATCCTAAAGGGCCTCTCCGGTAGCGCGCAATTAACCTATAAATTGCGTTAAGCTTGGCAAATAGGAGTAGAAATGGTCTACCCGCTTTGCCTGCTCCCCGATCTGTTTTTGAAGACCTGTTAATTGGCCCTGAATGGCCACCAACAAGGTCATAATATCCGCCTGTGCCGCCGGAGCCTTAGGCACGGGGGCCTGTGGGGCTACCTTTGGTGTAGGCTGTACCGTTGTACCCCTCCCTGACGCCATGTGGGCGTAAGAGATTTGGGAGTTAACGGGAATTGTTGTGGGAGCACGCGTTAATGGGCGTTTCTCTACCTCCATTTGCTTTGCTTTTTTATTTTTCAAATCCTGAAAGATCGGACATCCATGATAGCTAGCAGGGTGCCCGTCTTTCCGGCATAGTGCACATTTGAGCAGGGCCTTGTCTTCGACCCTTTCATCACCTAACTTACACTCTCCTTTTATGTGGTTCTCACCACACTTAACGCAACGTGACTGCATTTCGCAGTTTGCTGCAGCGTGGCCGAACCTTTGGCAGCGCATGCATTGAAGCATGTCACCGCGCCTCTTTAATCTATCCCAGGTTACACACTGATAGTTGAGGACGGAGATACTCCTCAAACTATCCAGTTTGCTGTTGGGTGAGAGCTGCACTAGGAAGATGGACAAATTCCTCTTCTCCCGTTTTGCTCGGACTGTGGTAAACGGCTTGACCTCTATAAACTCGAGATCGTCGCTCGCTTTTTGGCGGAGCTCATTTAAGAGGTCCTTCGGTTCCGTGCAGGAATCTATGCTCTTCAAGAGGACTGTTTGTAATTTTTCAACTTTCGGCGTGAAGCTGAAGAACTCAGTTGTGGAGATTTTTAATAAATGTTTAACTATTTTGTGCTGTTCCACAGTCATGCAGTGGATAGCATGCCTATCTACACTTAAACGTTTAATATAAAAGTTATGGCCTATGGCCAACTTACACAGATCTATGGTCTCTTTAAGGTCCATCTTGTAAACATTAATGGGTGGCACTTTCTCTTTTTTGTTTATTTGCGGCTGTGGCTGCTGCTGTTGACTCAGCTGCTGTTGATTCTGCTGCTGCTGGTACTGCTGCTGTTGTTTGTGCTGCTGCGGGTTCTGCTGCTATGTGTTTTGCTGCTGCTGCTCATTTAATTTTGTATGTTGCCTGCTGCTGTTGTTTGCTTGCTTGCAGCGGCTCTTTTTTCTGCTGTTGTGCTTGATCGGGCTGCTTGGTTGACGGTTGAGGCTCCGCGCCAACACTTTTTGGCTGGGCTTCCTTTAGTGGTGCCTTTCTTCCTTTTTTAGTTTGTCGCTCCTGTCGTTCTCTCTCTCGACGGGCTTCCTGTTTTTCTTTCAGGGCTTCGATCAGGGGGGTGAGCCTAGCTTGTAAAGTCTGAATCACCCCCTGTACTTTTCCTATTTCAGTCTCTAAATTTTGTACCTCAGTTTCCTCCTCTGAGGACGCCTCTGGTGATGTGAGGCCGATGAATTGCTGACTATCACCCGATTTATAAAGTCCCTCTCCACCCTCGGACATATATTGTATTTCCTCGTCATCATCTATGGCTTTGGATGACGAGGAATTTAGTTGCTGGTTGTTATTTGCTGCTGTTATTTCTTTTTCTTTAGGCGCCATCTCCCCCCATCCAGCTGGCAGCTGAGCTGTGGTGATGGAGCGGCGCTTTACATTTAGGTTGGGTACACTTCCTACCCTCCTCCTTCTCTTTTTCGGCTGGTCGGCTGTTGGTACCGTACCGGCATCGGATGATGCTGTGGATTTATACCACCCGATGCTTTCCTCTACTTAGACAGTCGAGGGCTGATACAGGATAGAGCGGCGGTTCCGCTAATCTACCACGTCGGCCGCAGAACTGAAATTAGGCGACTCCTTTATAGTCGAGACGTCCTCGCACAGGGCGGAGCAGAGCGCCTTCGGTTCAGTAGGACTGTGTCTGATCGGGACCGAAGAGACAGGGAAAAACAAGAGAACCAGTTTTGGTGGTTTAATGAAGAATTAGATACAATATAGTTGACTTAGTTTTCTCGTCTTGGCCGACTTACATAGTTTTAAGTGTATTAATTAAGTAGGGACAATCAGGGTGGCACCAAAAAAAAAAAAAAAAAAAATAACAAAATCATCGAAAATGCTTGCTGTGGCTGTTCTAGATTTAAGGTAGTTGTAAGTAGTTTTATAGTAGTTTAAGTATAGTTTTAAGTAGTTTTAAGTAGTTTTAATTAGTTTTTATTAGCTCTTAAATAAAAATAAAAATGATATTGTTTCCAAGTTTTTTTAAATCTTTCTTGGGAAAAATAAAACCAGGATAAGATATTATTTTAAGTAGTTCGTAGGCCGAAAAGCATTAGCATTAAGTTATTGTTTAATTTAGAGCGCCCGCTTAGGGCCAGTAAGTTATTTTTAAGATATTGATAGGTAGGCTAGTTTTTCATGAATTTTTGTCTAGCTTTAAGATATTTATAAGAAAAAATGAATAAATAAAAATGAATTTAAAAAAAAAAAAAAAATGATGCTGCTGCCAGGGCATCTTTCAATGTCCCCGCTGTTGGTGCCGTTGCTGGCTTGGATATTTTTGCCGTTGCTTGCTTTTTTATAGTTGCCTTCGTTGGCTTATCTTCTGTTGCTGGGCCATCATTCGATGCTCCAGTTGCTGTTGCCGTTTTCGGCTTCTTTTTTGTTGCTGGGACACCACCTTTCGGTGGTCCCGCAACGTTGACGTCACTCATGTGGTTGTTGTCCCACGCAATAATATTTTCGACTTCCCTGTTATGAAAAAAAGCCGACAAAAATTTTGACCCAGACCGGGGTTCAAACCGGCTATTTTCGGCTCCGGGATCTGCCACCTCTACCACTGTACTATCGCACTATATTGAAACAGCTTGGCTACTTTGTTACTTAAAAAAAAGTCGCGATTAAAGTTGAAATTTTCTGTGAAAGTCAATAACGTGTGCACTCCTTCACAGATCGAGATCGACTGAGTCCATCACTCTAACCACTCAGCCATCTTAGATATAATTTGGAAGATGCAACAACTTAATCAGCCTTTTCCTTTTTTAAAACTTTAAATTTTCCTTAAAGAAATCCGAGCTTCTATAAAAATTTTCACACATGAACAAGTTCTTTAACTCTCTTATACATTTCGCGGGTGGAAACAAATGTACCTAAACGATTTGTTTAGCAGTCCCCTTAGGACAGTCAGGGTGGCACCAAAAAAAAAAAAAAAAAAAAAAATAACAAAATCATCGAAAATGCTTGCTGTGGCTGTTCTAGATTTAAGGTAGTTGTAAGTAGTTTTATAGTAGTTTAAGTATAGTTTTAAGTAGTTTTAATTTGTTTTTATTAGCTCTTAAATAAAAATAAAAAATGATATTGTTTCCAAGTTTTTTTAAATCTTTCTTGGGAAAAATAAAACCAGGATAAGATATTATTTTAAGTAGTTCGTAGGCCGAAAGGCATTAGCATTAAGTTATTGTTTAATTTAGAGCGCCCGCTTAGGGCCAGTAAGTTATTTTTAAGATATTGATAAGTAGGCTAGTTTTTCATGAATTTTTGTCTAGCTTTAAGATATTTATAAGAAAAATGAATAAATAAAAATGAATTTAAAAAAAAAAAAAAAAATGATGCTGCTGCCAGGGCATCTTTCGATGTCCCCGCTGTTGGTGCCGTTGCTGGCTTGGATATTTTTGCCGTTGCTTGCTTTTTTATAGCTGCCTTCGTTGGCTTATCTTCTGTTGCTGGGCCATCATTCGATGCTCCAGTTGCTGTTGCCGTTTTCGGCTTCTTTTTTGTTGCTGGGACACCACCTTTCGGTGGTCCCGCAACGTTGACATCACTCATGTGGTTGTTGTCCCACGCAATAATATTTTCGACTTCCCTGTTATGAAAAAAAGCCGACAAAAATTTTGACCCAGACCGGGGTTCAAACCGGCTATTTTCGGCTCCGGGATCTGCCACCTCTACCACTGTACTATCGCACTATATTGAAACAGCTTGACTACTTTGTTACTTAAAAAAAAGTCGCGATTAAAGTTGAAATTTTCTGTGAAAGTCAATAACGTGTGCACTCCTTCACAGATCGAGATCGACTGAGTCCATCACTCTAACCACTCAGCCATCTTAGATATAATTTGGAAGATGCAACAACTTAATCAGCCTTTTCCTTTTTTAAAACTTTAAATTTTCCTTAAAGAAATCCGAGCTTCTATAAAAATTTTCACACATGAACAAGTTTTTTAACTCTCTTATACATTTCGCGGGTGGAAACAAATGTACCTAAACGATTTGTTTAGCAGTCCCCTTGCTCCATATTCGTTTCAATATCCTTAAAATAAACTAAGTAATAATGCATATTTTTGATAATTTCAACCCAAAAAAAAACGGCCACTTAAGCACGATTAACAGAAACAAGGTGTGCTCATTAGGGGTGTGACGTTACAATCATCTGCTTATGTTCGGAGACAAGAAAAATAATTAAATTTATTTGATTGTTATTATAATTTTTTCTATTTTTAAACTGCTCATTAAGAATTTAAAAACAATTTATTTAAATACTTAAATTAATTATGTTCTTCACTTTAAATAGAACAAAAACATAAAAGCTGACCGTGACGTCACATAAATACCCAGATATACGAAAATGCCGAATGTTATGTTTATCTGATGAGCATAAACCTCGTTTCTGTTTATCGTGCATTGAAGCTTATGTCTTAAACCAACGAAAGGTAGCTTTCCGAATGCTCAAAAAGACAAATCAAGTTAAATGAATTATCTTTCTCTCCACGTGTTCAATTTATTCTATATACATAATTAATTATAAATGTAAATAGTTTTTTTAAAAAGCTTCTTTAAAATTACTTATACAAATTCGAGCTTCTTTATTATAGATTGACATATTGGCCGCGTTCGAGTACGTCGCCAATGTTATCTAGATTTGTTCGTGTTGTTGTAATGCCTTAAGAAAAAACCAGCCGACGAACCAAACAGCTGATATCAAAAAGAAATCTAAGGATATCCCAAAAATGTTCGGATCTGTTTGGATTAAGGCTCTCCCAAACCAACGCGGAACATTCGCTATGCAGGGCGAATCATTCACAATCATAAAAAATAAATGACAAATAAATAATGCTAAACAACAAAAAAAAACTGCTGTCGGCGAATGTTCCGCGCCGCTTTCGCTTTGGTTTGGGAGAGATTTAGTATGAAGCTAACAGCTGATATCTCACCTGTTTTTTTTCTTGGTTTTCGTTTGGTTTGGGTACATACACGGTTTTGGTCATTCGAAACCGTATCAGATGCTAAAGTAGATACCATATGTCTGCCTACCACCCGAACGTGAGCATTCTTTTATGATTCTTTAGTAAGATATAACAACCCGTATCGAAGTATTCAATAAAGCTTATTGAATGGTTACAGAAATGGTTACAGAGAACTTTTAAAGGCAGCAACTTATATAAACATTTTATGCAGCCTTTTTAAAGTGACATCTTCAATCATCTTCTGTAATATCAATTTTAGAAGCCTATTAGAGTGACAGCTCACAAACTTGGTAAGTCTTCTTTTTCTTATTTCTATTCGGCTTTAAAGAAGTAGTTATCCAGCTCGTTACATGTACAAGAAATTTAAATCCGCCGAAGGCCGTACCGAAGCTTTATATAAAGTGAAACCTGCGGCACATCAATATTTTTAAGCTAAAAGAAGCTGAATTGGTAGG
This sequence comes from Melangyna quadrimaculata, assembly GCA_949320155.1. Lineage (NCBI taxonomy): Eukaryota > Metazoa > Arthropoda > Insecta > Diptera > Syrphidae > Melangyna > Melangyna quadrimaculata. The sequence continues at coordinate 271,318,730 of OX439483.1, forward strand.
TGGGGCACGAGGTTCAGAGGAAGAAAAAATACGGTTATTTTCTTCTTATGGAATATCTTTATTGCAATGATGCTGGAACTTACATCCTCAAATGAGAGTATATAAAATCAAAAAATCTCTATGCAAACGATGCCATTTCACTTTTTGCTCAATCGGATCGTGTTAATTTTGATCAATTTCGCGATTGGATTTTAAATCATAAGAACTCAAGTGTACTTTCGAAATGGTTGCTTTCGGATACCTGTATAAATATCACCTCCGAATTGGAAACTCCGACTTTTTATCAAAGTCTGGCCGGCGTTACCCACCTTGAAGAGAAGGTATGCCTGAGAAGTTTCGTTTTTTTTCGATTAGATATTTTTATATATTATTTAAGGATATCGGAGATCTTGAAAAAGAATTCTGGCGGTTGAAGAGCACTTCCATTACTGGTCAACTAGATCTACAGCTATTGGGTCCTCTGATTAGTCCTCCTATACAACCCGACTCCACAGGCCATGAACGATGACGGGACTATGGAACATGTCTAAAAAAAATCCCATGGAGTCGCAAAAATCCATGTCCAAGCAACGACATATCCATAGACGGCTTTCACACAAGGAAACTGAGTTGCCAGAAACTGGCTAGTGAGGGGAAATTTGTTGTCTTCCATTTACGCCCTTCTGGCCTAGAAACTAAAAATCGCCGGCAACTCAGTTTCCTTGTGTGAAAGGGGTCAAACAAATCAGATTGTGGATTGGACTGTAGATTGGATTATGGACATCGTTCATGGCCTGTGTAGTCGGGATGATATAGAACGGCTCAACAAGAAGTTGGAAAGTATAGAAAGGCTCTTGCAGTCACCAGGAAGAGTCGGTTTCACACCATGTTTAGGCATTAATACTTGTATCAATGGTGGGGTCTGCAGTGAAGACTTTAGAGTCCACGATTCAAGGTCTTTGAACATCGTGGATAGTCAGTCGCTGATCCTTACTGCACCTCTGGTGACTCATGATTTCATCTACAAGTGCCCGGATGGTTATACTGAACGTCAGTATGAGAAGCGCCTAGATCCTTGCTCTCCAAATCCATGTCAAGCAAATGGCCAGTGCCGAAGGCAGAGCTATGACTTTCAGTGTACTTGTTCACCGCACAGAGAAGGAAAATTCTGTCAATTGGAGAGAGGGGATGTTTGCGCTGAAAGCCCCTGCAGAAATGCAGGTTCCTGCTGAGAAAGTCGTGATTGGTCATCGTTCTTCTGCCTGTGTAAACCTGGGTATCGAGGAAACCAATGTGAACACATAGCAGACTCATGTCGACCTAACCCCTGTCTTAATGGAGGCTTGTGTATGGCGCTTAAAACAGGATATAAGTGCAGTTCTGTCGGCTAGACATGGGTAACGCAGTAAAAGTTCGTGCGTTAATACACTAACTCAAGCGCACTTCCTGTATCAGCGCAAAGTATTAACTCAGTTGCGCCGTGGCGCAATTTTTATCCTTTTCCTTCGTTTGATACACACCATACAACAACCCACTAACTCAACAGCGCAGATCTGAGTTGAGTTTGTTACACAATACACAACAACCCCCAATCCCTAACTTAACACGAATTCATAGAATCTGTCGGCTCGACTTCGGGTGTCGATCGGAGTGTGTGTCGGGTCGAATGCGTTGCTTTATGGAGATGAAGTTAGATTTTTGGTAGATTTTTCTTTTACATTTCACTCACAGTCAACACTATGAATAGGTATGATTTTGAAAATAAATCCTGGTGCTCACAAATTCCAAAACAAACAAGTAGATACTATGCCCTTATTGAAAAAAGAGGGTGATTCAATTAAGTTGTGACAAAAAGCCTTTTTAAAAACTATAACTTTACTTAGTAGGTACCTAAATAGGTACCTATTCAATTTTTGATTTGAATAGTCAATGATCTTATTAAACATTTTAAGAGTAGTAAAAACCCCTTTAGTGCGCGCTTCATATACAAAAAAAATTAATAAATAAAAAATAAGGAAACCTACTTAATTTCAGCAACCGGTGGACAAAATTATCTCAAATTTGTCTCGTTTTCAAGAGGAAGTTCATTTTGTAATACATATTTTTTAATAGGTATCTACCTACTTTGAAAAGATAAAGCTCTAGTCCCATCTGGATTTTGGTGTTTAGTTTAAAATTTATAAGAGCATTGAATATTTCAAACAAAAAATGTACGAATTTTATAACTGGATTAATGTAGTAGAATTTAAAAAAAAAATCATTTAAAAAAAAAAATATTTTTTTTCTTTTTTTTTTAATATTTTTAAAAGTTTTCAGTTTTCAGTGTTCTACTTTGAAAACAAATAACTTATTTAAAAATATGGAAAAAGATAATTTTTTTTTAATTTTAATTTTTCTTTTTAAATCTTGAGTTTGAAAATTAATATTCTAAAAACTGTAAGCTCAAACAACCTTATCTATAAATGAAATAAAAGAAGAGATTTCTGGCCAGAAAGTTATTGTAATTTATTAGAAAATGGCCCCTCCTGCCTGTACGGAGAGAATTAGACCCCTTCCCAAACAATTGTTTTATTGTCTCAATCAAACCCTCACGCTCTAGCTTCGAACACCTTGTGCGAATCGCCCTTATTTCCTTTGGTATTGGTCGTGGAGATTTTATTTTGTTCACGAAAACTTGACTCGTTTGCCTTCGAACTCGTTTAACTCAGTTTTAAGGTAAACCTTATTTTTATCTAAACTTTTTTTGAATTGAAATTATTGTTGACACCAGCCATCATACTCGTGAGAAGCATTCGGACACTACACCAGTTGAACTAAAGAAAGAAATAAAAGTACTTCAAAATTTCTCTTTTTTAAGATCTACTCCTATTTTTTTTTACACAGACACTAAGTTGACTTGCTACGAAATCGCTCAAAGAGTAACGAAGTTGAAATTTGTTTGAACCACCATAGTTAAAAAATATTTTTTTCTTCCATAAATCTATGTCCTACAACATAGGTATTTAAATTTCATCGAAATCGGTTAAAGATTAACGAGGTTGGATATTTATTGGAACCACCCACCCGCTTTCGACCCCGAAAAAAAACGAAGTTTATGCGCATACTGAACCCTCTTACACATTAAATTAAAAATGTCTTGTCCTACCGCTACCCTCTATCCTCCATGTTATGTTATTGTTCGGCCAAATATTCATAAACTTATGCAACCCCCAAAAACACTTTATTCATTCTTTTGTGTTAAAATATTGAACAAACTTTAGAAAAACAGAAAGTCAAAACTCAAAAACACATTAAGCGCAACAAACGCATTTTATATTGAAAATGCGCTGAGATAAACCTAGCAACAGCAAAGCGCATAGCGAAAGCAACCAGCAAGTTTTCATATAATATGAAATGCATATTATTATTATCCTTCAATGCTTTCTGTTTGTTTTGTTCAGCGTGGCGTGCCGCGCGGTGCTGCGCCACAAACATAAAAGCGCTATTCGATGTAATTCAGTTGATGTGATGAGAAATTGCGCTTTTGCGTTTCTGAGTTACAAATTAATGTATCACCGCACGTAACTCAGCTGCTGCTTCAACTCATTGCGCCAACGCAGCGCTGCGTTACACATGTCTACTGTCGGCGGACGTTATGGCAGGCACTGTGAAAAAACAACCTTTTGGTTTGAAGAAATCTCTTACATGGCGTTTCCATCATTGGATGCAGCTAAGAATGACATTGCGATCATCTTTGCCACGACAAAGCCTGACGGTCTCCTCTTATACAACTATGGCATTCAAAGTGGGGGACGATCAGACTTCGTGGCGATTAAAGTTGTCAAGGGAAAAGCTTTGTTTTCATTTGGTGGAGCTCGTACGCAATTACCACAGTTGTGGTGGGAAGCAGTAGCGGATCCAGGGGGGGGCTATAGGGGCTAAAGCCCCCCCCACAGCCAATTTGTAAAATTCGATTCATAATAGCCTGAAAGGTTTTACATTCTGGGCTAAGCAATTAATATGTTTGCAGTGTTTTTTCAACCCCAAGGCAATTTGATAAAAAAAAACGAGGTTGGGGCTGAACACCTTACATCATTATTTGTTTATTCGATGTAAGAGCTAGATAATTTTTAAGATAACTGGTATTTTTCCAAGCCAAAGACAATTTGGTGAAAAATACTATGTTGAGGCTGAATAATTTAAATCCCTTGCCCTAGGTTTCCGGCTAAGCCTCAAGAGAAAATAGAATAGTATAGAAAAAAACGAACTAGGGCCTAGACAATTTACACTTCATTTTCATTATACGAATTTGGGGCTCGATTTTTTCTACGAAAGCTTTTATTTTTTCAAGCCCCAAGACTATTTTCTAAAAAAAAAACTAAATTGGGGCTAAATAATAAGCCCCAAGAAAATTTATAAAAATAAACGAGCTGGGGGCTAGACAATTTACACTTTATTTTCATTATACGAATTTGGGGCTCGATTATTTCTACGAAAGCTGTTATTTTTTCAAGCGCCAAGATTATTTCTGAAAAAAAATCTAAATTGGGGCTAAATAATAAGCCCCAAGAAAATTTATAAAAATAAACTAACTGGGGGCTAGACAATTTACACATTATTTTCATTATACGAATTTGGGGCTCAATAATTTTTACGAAAGCTGATATTTTTTCAAGCTGTTGTTTTGCGTTTTTGTGGTAATTTGTTGTGTTTGATTGTACCTGATGCTGAGTCCATTGGTTTTTTATCGTCTTCATTAGATAATTTTCGTTTCGATTGTAAGAAAATTGACGTTTATGGCTGATAAATTAATGTTCTGATAGTTGTTTGTCCTGGAGTATCAGATGGTTATATTTTATTTTGATTGTTGCACTTATACCTATGTTCCTAATAGCTTCAGCTTTTTTTAACAATTTCTTTTTTTCGACATTTTCTCTCAGTAGTTCGTCAAATATGGAAATTTGTTCATTATTTTTGCTACTATATTGGATTCAAAAATGTCTGTTATCAGCGATTTTACACTATGTATATTATAAAGTCCAAATCTTTTAACGAAATACTTTAGTTGAAAATAATACTAAGGCAGTGTAAAATGGTGTTTTCCAACAGCCAACTTTCTTTTTCCTACATTAAAAAAAATATATATTTTCCTTCTTATTTGGCATTCTAGAACATTGATTTTTTCTTCGTTTAGAATTTATTTTTATTTAAAACTGTAAATATGGAAATATGTTAATAACAAAAACACTTAATTTATATTCTATTGCTAAAACTTTACTTATTTACAAATGTAAATACATATGCATAAAATAACAACACAACATAATTTTTCAGTACATATTTTTTTTCTTCCACTAATGAAACTTCACTAATCTTTGTTTCTTCCACTTATAGAATAATTGATAAAAATTTATTTATTGCAAAAACTCAATATGTATTTTTAAAATAACAAAAAACAAATAATTTTCGAGTGCATTTGTTTCCTAAACTAAACTAAACTAAACTTATTTAAAAAATGTAAAATGTAATGTAAATGTAATTTTAAAAATGTAAATATGTATATAAAGCGAATACATGTAACGAGTCGATGTTATTGTTTCTTCTACTTAGAAAAGAGTAGAATAATTGATAAAGATTAACTTATTTCAAAAAATCAATATGTATTTATAAAATAACAAACTTATTTAAAAAATGTAAATAGGTTTCTTCTTTAAAAGAAGAAATTGATAAATGTTAACTTATTAACAAATATGCAAAGCCATATTACATATATTTATTTTCTTAAACGGTTGGCCAAGTAATAATTGTTATTAAATTCATTAAAAACGTCGGTTTGACAACTGATTCCTCTGTGGCTTAAAAAGCTTATTTTCAGCTTTTGAGACTGATAATTTTTAAGTGTACATGTTCCAAGAAAAGCCTTAAAAATATATATTTATGTTGTATAAAAAAAAAATGTTTTAAACTTTATTTCGTTCTAGTATTTTGTGAAAAAAAAATAGCATAGGACATTATGGGATATACCATCCCATTGAAAGTATTTATGAATAATGAAAGCATTTGCATTTTTTGACTTCGAAATTAGTCAAACGGCAGCATTGATAATTTTATCTAATAATTTTTGATTGATTTGTATAAGAAAAAAAATATTCCGTTTTGGAACAAAGATATTTAATTTTTTTTTAAAATTCATATGTATGTCCAAACCTCGAGACCCAAGCCCCCCCCACAGCCAAATCCTCGATCCGCTACTGGTGGGAAGTAGAACTAAAAACACGCTAGCGAACGGAAAGTGGCATAAGGTGACCACCACACTTAATGGCCGAGTCATATCATTGAGTGTAGCCAAATGTACAGAGAATGGAGATGTCTGTGAGGAATGTCGACCTCGGGACTCTAATTGCTATGCTGATAATGTCGGCCCTTCAGGGTAAGTTTTTTTTTAAAACTCCAAGTCTAAACTTAAATTTTTATTTCAGTACCTTGAATCTCAACAAACTGCCTTTATTGGTTGGAGGCCTTTCGACAGCTGATCCAGTTCTAGAACGACCTGGCCAGATACACACCGATGACTTGGTTGGTTGTGTCCATAGTGTCTCCATAAATGGACGTCTGCTGAATATGAGTAGTACCCTAAAACAACGGGGAGTTCATCCCACCTGGGTAGTCGGAACAACAATGGCGGACCATGTCAACAAGGTCTTCCATCGGATCCAGCTTTATCACTATGCGCAACGTTCAGCATCTTCATGGATCGATGGCATGTGTCAATGTAGTGGAAATCTTCTATCACCCGATTAGTATAGTTCCCTGGAACGGATCTCAATTCCCGATGGAGGTTTTGTGGAATTCAATATTTTTGAGAAACATTTAAGAATGCAACTACTCGATAGTTTGTATGGAGGAAATAACGTTTGGACATATGGCGTGGATATGAAGACGTCGTTTTACTGTCAATAATGACAACAGCACATCAATGGCTCAAACAGGCGATCCACCAAAGACTCTAAGTCTGGTATTTAGGACTGTTCAGTTAAATGGAATCATTCTATATGCTGCAACTAACAAGTACTTTACCTCAGTTGAGTTGCGATCGCGGAAGAAGACAGAGGACATCGGTTAATATGACAGTTCAGGATCCAGAAACCCTCTCCGATTGCAAGTGGTATAATTTGACATTGCATACTTCCAATCGAGTTCTGAGAATTCTTTCGACTAGAGTGCATGACTTCCTTGATCCATATTTATGCTGTCAGTTGGTGGAATTCGTTGGGAATTTTTACAGCAGGAGACAATGCCTGCTAGTTTTGAAGGTTGCCTCTCAAACTTTACCATCAACAACTCAATGGTTCGGGGAGTGTTTTCAACGAAGTTCTATCAAGAGGAAAAGTCTTTCATGTAATTTGGAGCAGCTCAAGCTCAGCTTTGAGTATTGGCATTACTTTGGTTATTGTTTTCATCGTTATTTTGCTGGTTGCAATTCTGGTTTCATTTGTGGTACTTTGATTTGGAAAGCAACAGAAGGAGAAGAGTGGTGGTCCTGGTGGAGCACCTGGACTACTGAGTAAACAAAATGGAGGATCAACTATAATTGGTAGTTCGAGACTCGGTGGTAATAATGGCGACTGCGTTGTGGCCAGAGGTTTACACTCAAACGATCTCAGTGTCGGTTATCACGGCGACAATGGAGATCTGATTCGAGATATCGAAGAAATACAAAGAACGCGAGATCGGTCCTGGTGAACGTCAGCGACCACAACGACCTGACATCATAGAAAGAGAAGCCGTACGCAAGAGTCCACCATTGCGGGATGAGCATCATCCACCAATTCCACCACCAAGTCAATCGCATCACCCACATGACCATCCTGGAGCGGTGGACCTTGGTTCAGAGTTTCCGGAACACTATGATCTGGAAAACGCCAGTTCCATAGCTCCATCTGTTATTGATATTGTGTACCATTATAAGGGCTATCGAGAAGCAGGGGGTGTTAGAAAGTATTAAGCGACTCCCCCACCCGTTGCTTCATTCACCCACCATAAGCACCAAGCATCACCAGCACAACCACAACATAGGCACTGTGTGTTTTTTTATATTTTTGATGTTATATAATTTAAAATTAAGTTAGTGTAAAACATTCTTTTTATAAGATTTTGATTTTGATATTCAAATCCATACAACCATATCCATATAAAAATACCATAAATCAGTCTCCATTGTATATTATAAATTAAAATAAAGTATATTATAGTTAAAGAAAATAATTGTTTTATTTTGACTTTGTTGTTTCGTATTTTGGAACAGATGAGTGAAATAAATACATTTGCAATACAAATATTGTGTCATCTAGAGTGAGTTCGGCGTTGGAGAATGTTTTTATGCGGGCCTTAACTTTCCAAGAATATCTCTTTCGGATGTTGTGACTGTTTCTTAAATCTGCAAAAAGAAAAATAAATTGAAAAGGATTAGCTTAGCGCTTGAGTATACATACCTCACCCTTTATTAAGAGTGAATAATTAATTCTTTTTGGGGTCTAGAAAAACGTTTACGGTAGTAGAAAATGTAAAAGTAGTTGCTTTCAAAGAATTTTGACTTTTGGGCCGAGAAAAAAAAATGAAAAAGCAAACGCAAAATAAGTTACGTTGTAAACAATTATCTTGTGGATTGGATACCAAAAATTTTTGGACAAAATTATAACGGCTAGAATAATAATCAAAATTAATTTTAATATCTACCATTTAAAAATGTTAATAAAACATTTTCTAGTTAAGGACATAACAGCTGTGAATGAATTTTCCACAGTGAAAAAATAAATATTAATTTTAACGGACCGGATTTTAATGCTTTAACTTTTTGTTTTTAAATTTAAAGAAGAAAAAACTTATGTTGTTTATACATCAAAGCTGTAAGTCAGGTGTTATTGCGTGGTTAACTTTCAGTTATTATTGTATGGAACAATAGAATTGAACTTTAAAGTTATTACATGTACGGAAATAGATAATTTATGTCTGCAGCAATAGGCATTTCCAAACCTTACTAATATTTTTGGACATGTAGCTATGATTTTCCTATTTCCACTGCAAGGGCAGGTAAAACCTGGATTTAGACCCGAATAGGGTAAAATCTATCGAACCCAAAAGAAAACTCATGGTTTGAATTGAGCTGTAACCAGGTTATTGGGGTCAGAGAAGTAAGCTTCCGTTGTTATAAATCCAACCCTACTGAGGAAAACCGGAAAAAGTTTCAACAAGCTAGAAAAGAAAGACATATAAAAAATTACGGCAAAAAATACTACAAAGGTAGTAAAATTTGTTGGTCATTTGTAAAAAACATACGAAATACCACGTCGCGTCGTCCTCGGTTCCAACGCTAGTCTTCAATGATAATCCTTTTGTCAGCTCGCAAGATAAATCCAATTGTTTGCTGTTAATTCAACGCTTCCAGAAAGTGTTATGACTCCTTCTGCTCATAAGAGTTTGCACATCGTCAAGCTGTTCACGTCCCGATATGAAATATTAATTTTTCTTGATTTTCTCGAAAATTAAATGCAAAGTTTCAAGGGGACACTCTTGTTCTGGTGGAGTTCATGCATTTAAGAAGTTTGGAATCCAAGAGTCTACAAAAAAGAATTCAAGGGTCATAAAAAAGATCCACATTTTTAGATTTTGTCTTACCAATCAATACATATTCAAATTTATCGGTCTTCCGCAATTTGAATATGGCTTAATAGGTTCTTATTCTTTCTAATTATTATAGACGCTTTGGCTGAAGTTCAGTAGTTTGACTGTATTTAGAATATTTATATGAAGTGCCTCCTGTTGTCGTTGAATTTACGGTAGTAATATCAGCAATGTATGGAGTAAGTGCCGAGTAAGTGCAGGTTATTATATAGCAAAAGAAGAAGAATCTCTGGACAACCATTTGTACGGGATTTGTCAATAGTTTAAATTTTCTTCCATATTTCTTCCGCACTTCTGCAATTGATTAGTTCATTGAGAATCTGAGGAAGTAAATGAATGAGAGTATGCATAGCTAAACCAAGAGATTGAAATAATCCACATCTGCGCAAAACATTCGTACTGATGAATTTTTTCATCGGCGACAGGGACAAATCAAATTCAATGATGACCTTAGCGGTCTTCTTAAAAGGGTTTTGATCTTACACGACCCAAAGGGGAAGAGTTTAGCATACGAGGACAGCAAAGACGAAAGGATTTGTCGTCTGCTAAAACAACGTTGGCGTCTTCCTCCAGATATTGGCAATCGATGAAATCTGGGAAACAAAATAGAAAATAAATAATTTTTTGAATGAAATATATAAATGAAATAAGAAACTAACCTTCATTTTCTTCCATTTCGAAATAATATATTATTATTGTATTTTGTTTTGTTGAGTTTTTTGCTTTGACAATTCAATTGATTGCATGCGCCCGCCAAAAATAAATTCATAGGAAAATATGACAAAAAAGCAAATTCACAAAATGCAGACGAAGTTACCATAATAAAGACGAACGTGTTCGTCTTTAACTATAATCTGGCTTCTGCATTTCAAAAATGTCCTATAATGCAGAAATGAAGTTCTTCTGCATTTTGATCTTTCCTCTCTATCTAACAAATATACATTTTGATTTGGCATCCCTTTTTTTGTGCAGAAACCAAATGTAGACATGTAAATCCACCATAAATCCACCATTATCTTCGTCTGCAAATATGAATAATAATAATAATAATAATAATAATAATAATAATAATAATAATAATAATAATAATAATAATAATAATAATAATAATAATAATAATAATAATAATAATAATAATAATTATAATAATAATAATAATAATAATAATAATAATAATAATAATAATAATAATAATAATAATAATAATAATAATAATAATAATAATAATAATAATAATAAT